>RJWJ010005652.1:0-67045 GCA_004363605.1 Indri indri | reverse complement strand
GATGGATGGATGGATGGACAGACAGATGGATAGATGGTTGATGGACAGATGGATGGATGGACAGACAGATGGATAGACGGTTGATGGATGGATGGATGCATAGATGGTTGATGGACAGATGGATGGATGGATGGACAGACAGATGGATAGATGGTTGATGGACAGACGGATGGATGGACAGACAGATGGATAGATGGTTGATGGACGGATGGATGGATGGATGGACAGACAGATGGATAGATGGTTGATGGACGGATGGATAGATGAACAGACAGATGGATAGATGGTTGATGGACTGATGGATGGATAGATGGACAGACAGATGGATAGATGGTTGATGGACAGACGGATGGATAGATGTGTAGATGGTTGATGGACTGATGGATGGATGGGTGGATGCACGCACAGATGGGCAGGGGGATGGAGGGAGGGGTGGGCGGATGAGCAGTGTGGCCAGTCACTTTACACGAAACTCCCTTCTGTGGATTAATTACCGCAGAAGGTGTATAGGTCTCCGCCGTTGCGCCCAGGGCCCCCCGTACCCAGCA
The DNA here is from genome assembly GCA_004363605.1 of Indri indri. Taxonomy (NCBI): domain Eukaryota; kingdom Metazoa; phylum Chordata; class Mammalia; order Primates; family Indriidae; genus Indri; species Indri indri. Next base: position 66,497 of record RJWJ010005652.1, on the reverse strand, counting down.
CGTAGACGCTGCTCTCCTGGCTCGGCAGAGGTTCGACTCCATGCACGCCTCCCTCCCGCGCCCTCCTGCAGCCGGTCTGAGGAGCTGTCCCTCTCTCTGCAGGGCCTGGTGAGGCAGCTGGTCCTGCTGCCAGGCTCGGACGCCACCCCCAGGCTGTGTCCCAGCAGGAACGCCCAGCTGGCTGTGCTGTCCATCCCACGGGTTCTGCAGGCCCTCCCGGGGAAGCCAGAAGACAACGAGGTGCTGCAGTATCCCTACGGTTAGTAGGCGAGGCACCTGCCCCACACCAACAGCAGACGCCGCGCCTCGGCCTCTTGCTGGGCGACAAACAAGGCTCCCTCTCCTCCTGTCCCGCGCGTGGTGCAGTCGCTCCTCTCGCGGCTGCGCAACGACAGAGAACACTGGGGGCCCAACCAGAGAGGCAGGCGGCGCCGTCAGACAGGCCAGCGCCGTCCACCCTGCCCTCCGAGCACTCCCGCGGCCGCCGTCCAGCCCCGTCCTGGGCCCCGGCAGATGGCAGGCTCTGCTAGCTTTGGGAAGCCTCCCTTCCCCTGAGCCTTCTCTGATGTCCACCGCGCCCTGCTTGCCTCCCAGGGCAGCTGGGGCCGTCCCCACCACAGTCACACACATGGCAGCCGCCCAGGCGGCCAAGCCTGGACGCGCACTTCTGTTTTCCATGACCCACCAGCCAGAGGCTTGCTTCCTCTCACTGTGGGGTCGGGGCTGTGTTCGTTTGAACCATGCCCCCGCCGTGGAGACTGTGCCCCGCCACCGCACCCCCACTGCTCCGCAGCCGCCCTGGAGGAAGGTGAGGTGGGGGACGGCAGAGCCCCCGAGCCTCGCCATGTGTGGGAACAATGAGGGGAGCCCCCACCTCAGGCACACCGGCCCTCACGATGTCACGCGCGGTCAGCGTGAGAGGGCCGCTGCAGGGCTGTCCCTTGTGCCCAGACGTGCGCGGGGTCCCTTGTGGGCTGGCATGCAGAGGCACGGGCGGGGCTGCGCCACCTTCCCACGGGCACTGACCCCGGACACTTGCTTTCCCGTCTCCCCTCAGAAACCGACCTGAAAGTGACGCTGGGGTCCCAGCCGCCATGTACCAAGGTGGAAGACGCCCAGTTCTGGTTTGACGCCAGCAGGAAGGGGCTGTATCTGTGTGTCGGCAATGAGTGGGTCTCCGTGTTAGCAGGTGAGGCGGGGCCCGGGGTCTCGGGACACTGGCGCTCCATGACGCCCTGAGCACACGGGCAGCACTGTCACGTCACGCCTAGGGGAGGGGGTTATGAAAAGGCAAACGGCCATGGCCACCTCTAGATGACCACAGGCTTGGTCGTCCAGGTGGGGGCACTTCTGAGAGTGAGAGGGACCGTGGGTTATGTCGTGACACCTGGGAGCCAGTGGCCGGCAGGATGGCAGCAGCCGGGACACTGTCCTCCCTGGACCCGAGTGTCTTCCGCCGTGGCCTGCCCTGAGAGCTGGTGCTGTGCAGGACAGGACTCGACCCCCAGGCAGCCATGAGCTTGTGCAGTTTGGAAACACAAAGCCTCCTGGTCACGACACAGCAGCAGGGTGGAATTCTCTCAGGACCTCTCCCCAAAGCACAGGAAGGGGTCGTGGGCGCGGCAGGCGCACAGGGCTCCTGGGACGCTTCCTCTGCCCCCACCTCCCCGCCCGAGAGAGCAGGGAGGAGACGCAAGAATCTGGGAGTGTCCTGTTTTCCAGCACGTCCTTCCCGCAGTCTGTCCCCACGCGCGGGAAGGTGAGCACAGGCTGCGGGAGACGCTCCAGCCTGGCGTCCGCAGGGGACAGGATGGGACGGTTCCAGCTGAGCCCCGCAAGCCGTTGGCTCTGCTCTGTTTCACTTTATCCAGGGCGCGCTTCTTGCAGAGCAGTGAGCCTTGGGAACGCCATCGTGAGGCCGGGATGTCTAACTTTCACACTGTTAGTGTCGTGGGGGCTGCGCAGACCATGAAGCCCCCGCAGACACGGGCGGCTGTCCCGGCAGACTGCTCTGGGAGGGCGAAAGGAGGCTCCAGGCAAACCGCCGTGCTGAAATCCCACGCCCGAGTTTGAGGCTTCTGGGGTCACGGCCCAGGGCCCTGGGGGTTGCGCTCCCAGCGATCGATGGGTCGGGCTTCTGTTCCTGGCGGTGTTAACGCGTGGCACTGTCTGTCACAGCCAGAGAGAGACTGGACTACGTGCAGCAGCACCAGGACCTGTTCACCAGCTCAGAGACCCTGGGCATCGAGGTGTTCCGCATCCCCGGGGTGGGGCTCTTCGCCGCCACGGCCAATCGGAAGGCCACCTCCGCCATCTACAAGTGGACGGACGGCAAGTTTGCCTCGTTCCAGAGCCTCCGCACGCACCAGGCACAGTCCTGGCGACACTTTACCATCGGGAGAAAGGCAAGTCTGTGTTCCGGGACCACCCACCCTTTCTAACGTGGAGAAGCCCGGAGTCCAATGGTTGGGGCTCCCCATGTAGGTCTAATGTTTCTCCTGGTTCCGAGCCCTGGCTTGGGTTGTGAAAGGCTCTCAGAGGCTCATGCGTCAGCTACGAACCTCCACCCGGAGCGTGGCACCGAGAGTCTGCAGGCTCCTGCCAAGTAGAAGACTGGGTCATTTCCAAGCTGCGGACCAGTTCTGTGTAGACCCATCCTTAGCAAATTTAAAACCTGCAGATCACGTTTACTCGAGCCAATCAACAATGCAGAAGTCATTTCAGAATAAAAATAGAAGATCTACATTCCGGATGCTTCCTTTGCTCACTTCACAAACACTCAGGACACACCGTGTGCAGACGGCCGGCCGGGACGGGGCCAGGCTGAGCACAGGGGCACGGGGCTGGGTCTGAGAGAGGCGTTGGCGTTTCCCTGGGGAGGAGCAGATTTTCTCCACAGCCTGGACTCCAGACGGCGGAGTCCTAGAGACACCTCGTGAACATCTCCCAAATATCCCCTCATCCAAGAAAGGTGTGGGGAGGATGGCCAGGCTCTCGCTCGACACCAGACGTTGATCCCCGCACTCCTGCCGCTCGCAGCCCACCACAGTCCCTGCCGCGTCCACATCCAGTGTGGGGAATGAACAGCTTTTTTTGGTGGGGGCTATTGTTGACATTTTAAAGTTTTTATTTTGTTTTTTATTTTTTTGAAGACAGGGTCTTGCTCTGTTGCCCTGGCTAGAGTGCAGTGGCATCATCCTAGTTCACTGCAGCCTCAAACTCCTGGGCTCAAGCGATCCTCCTGCCTTAGCCTCCTGAGTAGCTGGGACTACAGGTGTGTGCCACCATGCCCGGCTAATTTTTTGATTATGCTTTTGTTGAGATGGGGTCTTGCTATGATGCTCAGGCTGGTCTTGAACTCCTAGGCTCAAGCAGTCCTCCCACCTTGGCCTCCCAAAGTGTTGGGATTATAGGCATGAGCCACTATGCCTGGCCAGTTTTTATTTTTTCATTATAAAAAAATGCCAACTCTACATCAAAGAAAAATTGGGAAATTCAGAAAAACACGGAGGAAAATATTTGTCCCATCACCTGAGCAAACACCTGGCTCCATTTGGCACAGCCACCTGCGCACATTGCGCATGAACCAGACACTGCGCTGTCCTGTCGCAACCACACAACTGCCACGGTGGGCCCTGGTGCTGTCACACGGCTGCGCTGTTACGTGGTTGCCACGTTTGGCACCTTGGCCTGCCTTGGCACAACGAGGCGAGCAGGTCATTAAGGGACTTTTTTCTACGTGTCACACCATGAGACCATTTTTGTGCATAAAGCTTTTCCCGAGCTTGGGAGTTTTTTGTTTTGTGTCATTTCATGCCTTTGGATAGTGACAGAGTGGGAATGATGGGCCGACATACACGGATGTTTTTAAATGACTTCATGACCAGATCTGGGGAGCCGCCACCGGCTCTCCACCCCCCGCAGCGGTCAGTGCCGGAGGGTGGGCGCGGCCGGTCCCTGCGCCACCGAGACGGAGCGAGGACTTGCGGGGGGACGCTGACGTTCACGCGCACGTGCCAGCCCCGGCCCGACCCCGGAGCCAGTCGCCCTGGTCACTGTCTTTCAGATCTTCCTGGCTGTGGCCAACTTCGAGCCAAACGAGAAGGGTCAGGAGTTCTCTGTCATTTACAAGTGGAGCCCCAGAAAGCTGAAGTTCGCCCCGTACCAGAGGATCGCCACCCACGGCGCCCGCGACTGGGAGGCCTTCGAGGTGCACAGGGAGCACTTCCTGGCGGTGGCCAACCACCGGGAAGGTAGGGCAGGTGCGGCCTTCAACCCGGAGGGGAGCCGTTCCAGGCCGAGCAGGCCTTCGTGCAGGGTGAAGTTTTATCTCGTTAAGAACGACGAGTCACCCAGCCCGCTTCCTGGGCTCAGCGACAGTTGTGTGTAAGGGAGAGCGCACGTGGCATGGCACCCCCTCCCCACCACCTGTCCGGGGCAGGAAGGTGGCGGGTTGTGCCTGCAGGGGAGCCACCCCGGAAACCTGGGCCCCGAGTCCTGACACAGACTCCGCCGCTGGGGTCCCCCGTCCCTGTGTGGGAGTCTGGTCCACACCGCGAGAAGGTCAGGTGTCTGAGCAGCCGGCGGGGCAGTCTCAGGAGTGCTGGCACGGACGGGCGCCAGTGGGCACAGAGGGACGTGGGTCTGGAGAAGTTGCCGATGACCTTGTTTCCCGAGAGCAGGCTCAGCCGTTCTGAACACAAGCCCAGCATGCCGGCGGGCAGTGGGGTGCGGGCCCAGGAGGGCTGGAAGCCTGCTTCCTGGGTCAGACCACTGCCCTGAGTGGCCACCAGCCAGTCCTTCCCATTCTAGAACCTGGGGGGCTAGACTGGGTCTGAGGTGGCGCCCCCCTCCCCCCGCCGACAAGGGCACCTCTGACTCTGGCCTCCCCAGGCTCCACGGCTCAACCGTCGCCTGCGTGGACGGCCCCCAGTCAGGCCAACAACCAGCTCACCCCACGGGAGGTCCCCTGCAGGGAGGGGCCCCCCGGATCACCGTGCGAACAGCACGTGGGAGGGTCTGACCCGGGGACAGGGTGAGGAGAAGGGGACCCGGGAGGGTGGCTGGGGACACAGAGGGGTCCCACCTCCACCACACCAGCAGGCCGCAGTGGGGCGCGGAGCCGTCCGAAGGCACTGGGAGTGCTGAGAGAGCTCACTCGGGCGTGCGCCGTGAAGGCCCCGGGTTGGGGGTGCTGTGGGGGCTGCGGTGGGGGTGAGAAGGTGGAGGTCGGGGGGGCAGGGCATGCCCCGGCCAGTGTGCAGGTCACTGGTCGGTTGGGGGGGAACTCGGGGCAGGGCTGTTGGGTGGGCTCTGGTTCCTCGGGGTCATGGCAGGGCCGAAGAAGTCTGCGTCCCCTCCCCGACGCCACCCTGGGTTCCAGGTGACAACCACAACATCGACAGCGTCATCTACAAGTGGAACCCAGCGACCCGCCTCTTTGAGACCAACCAGACCATCCCCACGTCCGGCGCCTACGACTGGGAGTTCTTCACCGTGGGGCCCTACTCGTTCCTGGCGGTGGCCAACACCTTCAACGGCACGTCCACCCGGGTGCACTCGCGCCTGTACGTCTGGCTGCTGGGCTCCTTCCAGCTCTTCCAGTCGTTCCCGGTAAGGAAGCACACAGCCCCTGTCCTCCAGCCCCCGTCCTCCGTCCCCACTGTCTCCGGTCTGCAGCGAGTGCCAGCTGGGACAGGTGGCGTGGGCAGGGGGCACAGCCAGGCAGCGGGCGTGGCTCTGGATTCTCCATCCTGAGACCAGGGTCCTGTCCCGGCTGGACGGTGCAGGCGCGGCTCCCTCCCAGGCCGGAGGTATTCTCCGGGCACAGCCCCAGTGCCCAGGAACGAGGGCAGGGTGCGCTGGCTGTGCCCCTGCCCTGCCCTGGACTTTTCCACGCCCAGCAGCTCTGGGCCTCGTGGTGTCCCCAACGAGCTCCGCGGTCTGATCCCAGCTTGGGCGGCTCTGACCTGGGCAGTGTGGGGTCCGGGGCAGCGCTTGCTCCCTCTGGCCTAGAGGGACCCTCAGGGCCCAGTCACCTGGGCCTGCGAGACTCTGCGTGGAGGCAGCAGCCTGTTGACCTGGCCTTTGCAGAGGGCAGGACAGTGAACCAGGTGGCCCCAGGCCAGTGTGACGGGAACTGGGAGGGGCACACAGAGGTGCTGGGCGGGGCGCGGCAGGGGCACATCTGCCGGGGGCCAGGCGAGGGCTGCCTCTACGAGAGTCTGGGTTCCCAGAAGGGACAGCTCAGAGGCCTTTGCCTGGGGGACCTGTGAGGGGCTGGGGTGGGAGGTGAGAAGGTGGGGCTCAGGGTGGGCGGGCCACGTCCCGGGTGCCGTGCATGTCGCTGGTCCAGGGACCCGGGGCAGCGTTCCCTCTCTGTGTGCTGGAAGCGAGCATCCTCTCAAAAGAGAGATGTTGCTGCCCACATGAGACTCAGTCGTCCCTTGTGTCCTTCTGGAACCTTCAGTGCTCACTGACCTAGGGCCTCGTTGGCTGGCAGAAATGTCCTCAGGGCCCTCTGTGCCCTGGGGCGGGGAGATGTGCCTGGGCCACTCTTGCTGAGTGAGCTGTGCCTGAGAGGCTCGTGCAGGGGCAGGGACGCCACGCCCGGGAGGAGAGAGCGCTGGGGAGGCGGCCACGGAGGCTGATGCCCAAACCTCCTGTCAGGGTCTCCAGGACAACGGGACAAACAGCCAGGGTTCTGCCGAGCCGCCCTGTGAGGCTCTGTGGAGGGGTGAGTGGGGCTCTGTGGCTGGAATGACTTTCTAGAACATTCCACACGTGCATCTCATCAGAGCAGGCTGCTGGTTGCACAGGGAGGTGAGTTGCAGAACACAGGGAGGAAGAAGTTCAGCATCGCAGGTTCCTGGAGCACCCTCCATCCTGGTGGGCGTCACCCGTCCTCTCCCGCACTCCAGAACCGCTCCGGCCCCAGCATGCACAGCCGCCAAGAGGCTGGGGGCACGGCAGCACCCGGGACCGCCACCTGCCCTTAGGGTCGCAGGCGGCAGTGGGGCCGCAGCATTGGGTGACCTTCAGGACACAGGAGAGTGGGTGCCAGGGAAGGCGGGGCCACCGCCCAGAGCCGAAGGGTGCCAGGAAAATGTGATGCCACCAGTGTGGGGCCCACAGGGCCGCACTGCAGTGACTTTAAGGACGGGCTGGTGGACGGGAGGGGGGCCCTGAGGAGGCTGCTGTCCACTGGGGAGCGGCAGGTGCCCAGGAGAGGAGGCTGCCGGGCCGGGAGCCCTCGAGCGCTGTACGGAAGGGGCGAGCGTGTCCGTGAGTGGGGGGAGGCAGGGCGACCCCGAGCGCCTGGCTCGGGGGTCAGTGGGGTTGGGGCAGCGAGAGTCCTTCCCGATCTGCATTTGTAACGGCCTCGGGAGGTGGCAGGGCCAGCAGGGGCGTTTGCTGAGCGGCGACTCTGCGAAGTGCCGGCCGAGAGCTCCGCGCCTCCCTTCCGCTCCTTCCTCACAGCCGCCCTGTGAAGCAGGCGCTGCCACTGGCCCTGTGACACGAGGACACGTGAGGGAGGGTCGGCGGCTTGCTCGTGGCGCAGCTGGGATTCGGGCCCAGGCGGCACAGCCCGGGGCGGCACGCGAGGTCCTCATGTCACCGTCCGTGCACGTCCTCGGGCCGTGATGCCGGCGGACACTGAGGCTCTGGGAGCGACACGGTGTCTTGGCTGGTAGCAACGCGCCGGTGCGCGGACAGCGATTGGAAAGAGGGCGCGGCGTGTCCGGCGTGGGTCGGGGGTGAGCGGCAGGCACAGGAGAGGAGGCGGCGGGCAGGATCGCGGGGCAGCAGCCCAGGGAGCAGGCCTGGCTCCGGGCCTGGAAGGACGGAGGGGCCGGGAGGCGCTTACGCTCTTGCAGTCTCTCGTTCTGACGCCCCTACGAGCAGAGCCGTGTCGGCCTCCTCCGGGAAGAAGGCGCCCCAGGAAGAAGGTTGGTGGGATGTGGAAGGGCCGGTCAGGAACATGTCGCAAAGCCGCGCACTCGGTCTCGGGTCCCCGCGAAGGCAGCGAGTGTTGGTGCGACTTTAACCCCGGGAGGGGAGCCTATTTGCTGGCGTTGGGATGTCCCGGGTGGCACAATGTCGTCCTGACGTTGAAACCACGCTCATGGCTGGGGCCTTGGCCCTGTGCAGTGACCCCGGGAAAGCCCGGACGACACTGGGGCTGGCAGGGGGCTCGCTGGGTCACCAGGGCTGAAGCTGGGGTCTGTCTGGGGCCTGGCGCTTGGCAGACGTGGAGATGGAGCCCATGTTCGTCCCCATGCTTGCACGTGGGGGCACGGAGAGGCTCGGACAGCCTGGCACGGGTCAGGGTGCCTCCGGCAGGTCTCCCTGTGGGGACAGTCGCCCTCGGCTCCCACTGGGCTGGGTGCAGGCAGGCTGGGGCTCCCAGCGAGCAAGGCCCACAGCCCTGGCCCTGGCCCTGCCCTGTGCTTGGGGCAGGGCTTTCTCCATCCCTGACAGCCTCCTTCTGGAACCCTTGGAATTTCCGAGGGCACCTTTCTGGTCTTCCTGTTTGAAAAGCCTTTCAGAGGTTTCTGGAAAGTCTGTGGCCACATGAGCCCAGATGGTTGGTGATTCCACCTCAGACCCATTTCGCAGATGCAAAAACTGAGGCTCAGAAGTGCAGGGTCCTGGCCAAGGGCACAGTGGGAAGCGCAGAGCCAGCTTGTCCCCGGGTGTCCTTGTGTCCACACGAGTGCCTGCTGCCCGCCTGCACCATGGGGTGGAGCCTGAATTTCCAGGGAGGTGTCCCGTACCCGCTGATGTGGCCCCTCCATAGACCGCTGCTCTCCTGAAGCAACATGGGGACAAGCCGCTGAGCTCTGCTGATCTTAGCGTGTTCTGGAAGGCAGTCGGGACATGTGCGCGGGACGCGGTTGCTGGATAAACAGAGCTTCTGTCCTGGGTGACATTGTTGGAGACGGGTGGCTCCGGTCTGCGCCTGGCACCGGGCCCGGGTCCTGGACACACTCGGGCATGCTCAGAAGGGGGCCAGCAGCAAAGGGGCAGAAAGGCGAGGTCTAGTCTGGGCAGCCCGAGGGGAGCAGGCCCACGGGGCGGGTGGCGCCGCCTAAAAGAGACATCCAGAAGATGGGGGCCGGAGCAGGGCGTGGAGGACAGGGAGCGCCGCTGTCGCCCGTGTCCTGGGAGGACCTGCAGCAGGACCCGGGCCGGCGGCTGGGACCTCGCACACGGCAGCGGGCTCCCCCCGAACCTGCGACAGCGGCCGCCTTCTTTCAGTAATTCCCCCAAACCCACAAAAGTCCACTTTCATGTTTTGCCAACATTTTTCATATTGTGTCTAAATCCTTTTAGGGCCTGGGGATGTCTTAATTTGTTTACTGTTTGCTTCGAGTCTTGCAACATCTTTCACGAGCATGAGCTTTGAAGCAGGCAAACTTGAGGTGCTTTGAACACGCGTGTGCGCCGTGGAGAGGCCCTTCTGGAAGGGCCGTGGGGGTGGAGGCAGGCAGCTGCGTGGCTGTGCACACAGGCCTCCCTTGCTCCCAGGAGCACTGACCGGGCCGGCTTCCAATGGTTCAAAGGACGGGCAGGGGCATGCGGGATTCGGCAGCCCGGGGCCGGTGTGAGTGTGTCTGGCCGCCCACCCTGGGAGGCAGAGCTGGCACCCTGTTCCTCTGCCCCGGCCCCGAAGCCTCTGCCCATCCCACCAGGAATCTTAGAACCTTCCTCCAGGGAAGAGACCGAGTGGGCCTCCCCCGCTGGGTCCAAGGGAGGATCGAGCTCCGTCCCCCCGGAAACCCAGCCTCCAGGTGCCGGGATCCCTGCCCTGACCGGGTGGGGCGCGTGTTCACACTTGTGAAATGACAGTTTCAAAATGGATTTTGCTTCTGAGTGAGTTTGCTGCAAACTTCGGAAAGTTTTGCAGCTCTGAAATCTTTGCGGTTGTGTAATTGTGGCTGAGGGCTTGTGGGGTGGTGACAAGGACAGCGGCAGCCGCATGAGCAGGGCCTGCTTGTCACAGCCGAGCCCCCAGCACAGTGCCACAGGCTTCCGCAACACACGCGCTCACACATACACACGAACGCACACACACACATGCGTGTGCACACTTGCTCTCGCGGTGGCGGCAGGGGTAGAGGGGCCCTGGGCAGAGCCACGGTGGGTGCAGTCTTGGGGACAGCCGCGGCCAGGTGGTCAGACAGACAGGCAGGAGGCCACCGCCATGAGACCTCACGCACTGCACTCGCCTCTGAGTCTCAGTCTCCAGAGCTGTGACGTGGGTGTGGTGTGAGAGCATCCCTCGGGGGTCGGAAAGGGCAGGGCAGAGCCTGGGCAGGGGCCTCGCAAAGTCTACTCCGTGCTCTGTGACTCGGAGCTGGCAGTGGCCCAGATAGCTGGCAAGGTGCCAGGTGTGGAGGGTCTGCTGGGTGGTGCGCTGAGCCCCGGGACTGCCCGCGGTGAGGCAGGTCCCTTCGGGGCTGCCTGCCTTCCCCTGCTGGTGCCTCCCCGCTCCCGCCCTCCCTCAGGCAGCCCCGACCACAGAGGCGCCCTCCTTCCTTGCCCCATCAAGCCAGAACCCAGGGGCCACTCTGCCCAGCCCCTGATCCACCGATTGCCGGGCGCCCACCCACCCTCCAGGGAGCTGTCGGGGCTCCAGGTGCTCCTGGCTGCCAAGTCCTTGAAGTGCCATTGCCCCAGCGAGGTGCTCCCGAGCCTGCTGGGCGCCGGGCCAGGGGCAGTAGGGCAGGGCTCCAGGGGAACTCCGTAGGAGGGCGGGACCTGCCTGGCCCAGCAGGTGCCTGCCACCTTGGCTCCGGTGCAGGCAGCTTGGCAGGGCGTGTGCTTTTCCCTCCTGCATGAGTCCCCAGCACACCAAGAGTCCAGCAGTGGCCTGACGGCGGCTCAGGCCACACACCTGCTGCTTGGGCCGGTGCAGCCCTGGTGGCCTCAGCAGAGGGGCAGGGTCTCCCCACCCTGTGACGGGCTTCTGACAGCCTGGCATCGGGAGGAGGGATCCTCGCAGGCTGTGACCGGCCAGCCGTGGACCTGGCCAGCTAGGAGCTGGGACCATGAGCCGGTGTCGCCCACGTGGGTCTCTGCCAGCCTCCAGCCAGCTTCAGACAAGTAGGGAATCGCCGTTTTGTGAAAGTACGTCCCAGCATCGCAAGGGTTCACACAGACTGAAAAACCATTCATTGTTAGCTGAAATTCAGATTGCACGGGCACCCTGCATTTGTTAAATCGGGGAACAGAAGAGGGATGTGCCACCTGCCAGGCCCCTCAGTCCTGCGCCACCCGCTCTCTCCAGCCCGGACCTGCCAACCCCATGCCCTGGGCAGTCCCCGCCCCCACCCTGCTGCAGCTGCAGCTGACTCGCGGGCCTCACAGAGCAGACGGGGCAACCTCGGGTACAGTTGAAATGCAGCTGACATCTGCCTTCTGCTAGCCCTGAAAGTGGTGCAGCTCCCTGCCCTGGAGTTCTGGGGTGCTGCAGGCCACACGAGACTCAGGTCACCCAAGACTCAGGACCCGGAATCTCTGTTCCAGGGGAGCTCCCCTCCCCCCGGCTCACACAACCTGAGCCTCCCACGCCCTTGGGAAGTGCCAGGTCCTCTGAGAGGTCGCTGGAGCCCCTGTCTCCAGGTACCTGGCCCCGTCCCCCTCGGGGCTGGGACATGCTACCCCACATGGCACTTGTTCACCTCTCTCCTGACACCTTCCAGCTCCTGTGGGTTTCGGAGCCATCCAGGCACATCTGACCTCCTCCTGCCGCTGCTCAGAAGCCTCCTGTAGCCCCCCAGGCCCTGCCCACCTGCCCTTCTCCCCACTCCCTCGACCCTCTGCGTCTGCGCTGTGGCTCCTTGTGCCTGGACGCCCTCCCCGTCTCACCCCTCCTCCATGCAGCCTCTCCTGTGCTCCCCAAGTCCCACACAGCCCCTCCATGGCCCTCTCTGCTGGGCCCTCCACTCTGGGTCCCCTTGGTGCAGGAAGGACACCTCACACATCGCCAAGGCGCAGCACCTGGCTGGACGCCACACGCAGTCAGCCCTCACGGCCCAGAGCCCGGCGAGCCGGCAACAGGACAGGCACACGCGGGCTTTCCCTAGAGAGCGAGCTGCAGGCTCTGAGAGCACCATGAGCGAGTAACTGAGGCGCAAACAGCTCGCAGCGGGAAGGAAGCCCTGGCCGTCTGGGGGGACGTGCTGTGTGGTGTGGTCATGCAGGTGGGGGCGTGTGTGTGCCTGCATACATGCATGTATGCGTGTGTATGTATGCATGTACACATGCATTTGTGCATGTATATGCATGTGTGTAGGTGTGCATGTCTTGTGCATGTGCTTGCAGGTGTGGGCATGTGTATTCACCTGTGTGCAGGCATGTGAGAGTGTATGCACAGATGCATGTGTGTGCATATATACACGTGTGCGTGCGTGTGCGTGCATGCAGGTGTGTGCAGGCATGCGTACAGGGGGGTGCACATGCACAATTGCCTACTGGGGGGTTTCCTCGACGCGTGGGAAGAGCCGTGACTGAACCGATTGACGGCTCCTCTTCCTTTCCTGCTGAGTCAGGGAACGGGCATGTGTGTAACCCGCACACCCGTGTGGGTGTTTAACAATCGCACTCTGCGCAGCCGCCACAGAGGGAGGAAGGTCCCGCAGGCCCCTCAGAGGATGTGGGGTGGCCCTGGGCGCTGTTCCGCAGCAGACAGAAAGTCACACCATTGGCTGCATGAGGAGGGGACGTGCTAATCCAGCAATCCTCTTGTCCTGGTGGGTCTTATTCGTTTGCCTTAAGCCCACCTATGTGTGCTCCTTGGGACTACCGTGGCCTGGGACCTTGCTCAGGGACCGCAGAGCCACGTCCTCACCTGCGGCCCAGGTGCTCTGGGCTCAGCAGGCAATGGCGCCCTCTGCTGGGCTTGGAGAAAACGCCTTTCCGTTTGGCCCAGAGCTTTGTTCTCATTCACTGAGCGTCCACCTGCTGCCAGCCGGCATGTGACAGGCAGGGAGGCCCAGGACACCTGGGCAGCCCCGCCCCAAATTTACAGGCGAGCAAGGTTAACTGACCTACCTCGGAAGGGCAGGTCGCAGCAGACCCGGGGATCCGAGCCGGGCCTTTGCCTCTTTGCGCAAATAGAAAACATCCCCTGTGGTTGCTGCCACACGTGGCTCTCGGAGCCACTTCCCATGTCGTCTCGGTGATGCGAGGTACCGCTTGAGCAGGAGGCTGTCTCTGGGCGTGGGGCGAAGCCAGCAAGAGCACAATTGGCCCATCCCAGGCGCGAGCCCACAGCGCGACCTGCTCTGTCCTCAGCCAGGACGACCTGGGGCGGCGCAGGCGTGTCCTGCCTCTGGCCTCTGCGGGACGCAGCTGGGTCCTGAGGGGCTCTCACCTGCTGCGTGCCTTCAGGTGTCGCTGCACCCCGAGGCTCAGTCCCTGTCCACACCACGGGGATCTGGGTGGAACCCAGCCCCGAGCATTATCCCGAGACAGGCAGGTGGGGGAGACACGACCTAACCCTGTTCCCGCAGGGGCACGGTGGCCCCGGACGGTGCCCTCGCACAGAGAGGAGGCCAATTCCTGCCCCTGGCTCCCCGCAGAGCCAGGGACAGCGCCCCACAATGCTGACCTAAAATACCGAAACCACGTAGCTTTCTTGCTGGGAAGCGGCTGTGGAACACGGCTCTGCGACCTGGTCACCCGCTTCCAACTCTCCTAGCAGCCGGGCAGCCTGGAAGTCAGCATTTGCATTGTTCTGGGTTCTCCAGAGGCGTGAACCACTGGGATTCACAGAGATGCACGCGGGGAGACTCGTTGTGGGGTCGGCGCACGTGAGTGCGGGGCTGAAAAGCCCCACGATCTGCCGACTGCAGGCTGGAGGCCCCGAGAGCTGGCCGTGCCCGAAGGCCTGAGCACCAGGCAGCGAGGCAGCGGCTCCCGGCCAGGGCCCAGGCCGGGATCAGGAGCGCCGGGTCCCAGGGCAGGAGGAGGAGGAGGCCGCGGCTCAAGCAGGCAGAGCTGCCCCTCCTCCGCCTTTCTGCTGCGGCGGGACCCTCGGTGGCCTGGAGGACGTGGCTCGGTGAGGCTGGTGTTCCTCCCTCAGCGCACTGGTTCAGGCGGGAATCTCCACGTCCCCCCGGCCATCTGGGCATCTCTCGCCGGTCACACTTGGATTTGCGGAGTCCGCCACTGGGCCACCTCCTCTCCTCTGTCTGCACCCAGTGCTCCTCTCAGCACAGTCCCCTGGGCCATGAGATGCGGCCACCGAGCCCCCGGGAGCCTCCCTTCCAACCTGAGTACGTCGAGCACCTGCTCCAGGCGCAGCCTGGCCAGCTCGGAGGGTGTGAGACAAGGAGAAACGGCCCCTGTCCCCCAGGGCTCATTTCCCACTGGGCAAGGGGCTCGGTGTTTTTCTAGAACTCTTTTCTGTGTGCGCACAGGGAGATGTTTAGACCTAAGATCCTACAGTTTTGTTGTCCCAGCAAGTGTGCATACCCATGGGGCCGCCACCACCAAAACCCTGGATATTGTCCTCACTCCAGAAAGCTCTTCATGCCCCTTGTCGGGCCACGGCACCTCCTCCCTGGCCCCACCAGGCAACCGCCGCTGACAGTTCTTCCTATCGTAACACTTCTAATAAACAGAATCATACCGTGTGTGGTGTACGTTATTGAATACATGCATTTGTTTCTTTTCTTTCTCCTGCCGATGGATGCCTAAGCTATTTCCAGATTTTGACAATTATGAATGAAGCTGTTAAGTCCATTCTCACACACGGCTTTTCGTGGACATACATTTTTATTTCTCCTGGGTAAAAATCTATGAGTGGAATTCCAGGGCATAAGACAGGTGTACGTTTAACTTTTGAATAAATCATGACAGTTTGTCAAACGGTCACGGCGTTTCCTGCGCACCGCGGTGTGAGTGTCCGGTCGCCCACGTCCCTTCAGCGCTGGGTCCCGTCAGCGGTTCTCATTTTAGACACTGGGGGTGACGTGATATCTGCAGGTGGTTTTTAAGTTTCAACCCCCTGATGACTGGTGATTTTGGGACCTTTTCATGTGCGTATCGGCTTTATATGTTTTCGTTTGTGAAATGCGTATTCGAGTCTTTTGTGCCCACACTGTAAGGGTTTTTGTTTGCTGCCTTTTCGCTGTCGGCGTGTAGGAGTCCTGTGTGTTCTGGACCCAAGTCCTTTGTCAGGTACACAGTCCTCCATTCCAGCGCCTCTTTTTTCTGTTGTTAACAATATAACGTGCTGCTCTAGGAGTTACAATGTGCGTGTTTGACTTAGCAAAGTCTATTCCGAATTAATGTCATGCTACTTCCGGGGGTGTGACCTTACAGTCATATGATTTCATTTGTCTCTACCCGCCCACCGTGCTGTCGGGTGCGTGTGTAAAATCATGCGTCTACTGAGGTCACAGGCACGGCATTTTCGCTTTAGACGGCCAAGCGTCTGTACACGGCGTACTTGCCGCCTCCAGAGTCCTTCGATCTTTTCTGCAGATTCTAGTCCCTTCCGGCGTGATTGTCCTTCAGCTGCAATAGCTCTTTCAGTACTGCTTATAAAGCGGGTCTCATGGCAATTAATTCTATCACTTTTATCTGAAAAGGACTTTATTTTACCTTCATTTTAAAAGGCTATTTTCACTAGCTGTAGAATGGTAGGTTCACATTTTTTTCTTTCAGTTACCTTAAAGATGTTTTTCTGTTGACTTTGAGCTTCCTTATTTCTGATGCGGAATCAACTGTCATTTGCACCATTATCTCTCTGTATCAAATGTGTCTTTTTTCCTCTGGCTGCTTTTAAGATTTGCTCTTTATTTTCAGCTATTTGAACGTGATGTGTCTGGGTGTGACTCTTTCGTATTTATTCTGTTTAGGGCCTAGAATCTTCTTGGATCTGTAGTTCGATGCTTTTAATCAAATCTGGAAAAAATTTTAGCCATAATTTATTTAGATGGTTTTTTTGTCTCATTTGTTTTTCGTTTCCTTCTGTGACTGCAGTTACATGTATATTAGGCTGTATGTTATTGTCCCACAGGTCGCGGGGGTTCTGTCCATTTTGATTATAATCACCTTTTTCTTCTTCGTGTATTTCAGTGTGGATCATTTCTCTTGAAACTGAGCCTTTCCTCTGGGTTGTCCAAGCAGTTCTTAATTCCATGCACTAAATTTATGAATACAGATATTGCACTTCTCAGTTATAGGATTTCCATTTGGTTCTTCTCAGAGCTTTCTTAGCTCCATAATTCCCATCTCATCACTCATTATGTACGTGTGTGGATTCTCATCACAGTTATTGTAAAGTTTGGTCTGCTAATTCTGGTATCTGCACTGTGTCGGTCTGCTTCTATTGACTGTTTTCTCTCTCGATCATGGGTCACATTTGCCTGCTTTATTCCGTGTTCGTGGTTTTTTGTTGTACATTAGACATTATGGTTATACACCGTAGAGACCATATATTCTGCTGTCTTCCTCTGGGGAGTGTTGAGTATTGTTCCAGAAAAAGTTTAAGTTCTCGGTGCCTCACCTTAACCTCTGAAAGCTTGGTTTTAGATTCTGTCATGATGTGTCTAATTTAGTTTTGCTTTTAGTTCTGTGAAATAACCCTTCGTTCTGGGACGTGGTCCTTAATCCTAGGGTGTAGCCCTCTGCAGTTTCAGTGGAAATCCCAAAGTGTTCTCCAAATCCCTCTGCCTTGGTGTGACCCAAACTCCAACTCTGTCTCCCCAGCACTGGGCAGCTGTTTCAACCTCTGGTCAGTTCTTTGAGCCTCTCAGCTGTTGTTTGTCTTCGGTTCCTTGGAGTCGTGACCGTGTGTATAATTCAAGAGTTAGACAAGCGTTGGAGAGGCGTTAATACGGGATATTAGGAATTCCCTCTCATGGTTCCTTTCTAGGATGTTCTCCTTCAATTTATGGCCACTCCTGAGGCCCCAGACTCTGCTCTGACTCCTCTGGCCAAGCCGACTGCTGCTTTCCCTGAGTGCCACGTGGGCGGGGAATGTCCTCAGAGGGAAAGTCAGAAAACGTGGGCCTCACGCGGTGTGGTTCTATTCCTTCCGGGGCCGCATCCCCTCCCCTTTTGCCTGCTTGGCTTTGAAACAGTTGAGTGTATTTTCTAAGGGTTTCACTTGGAGTTTAGAACTGTTATCAGCAGGAAGGTCGGTCGAATATAAGTTTCTCCGCCAGTGACAGAAGCTGAAAGGGAAGGAGGAAAATGTGCTCTCTGAGTTTCGCGGCCCCTCCGGCCTGCGGGAGCAGACAGCACTGACCCCCTTCTGCTGAGGCGGGGGCTGAGCCCCAGCACAGGGGCTCCCCAGAGAGCGTTTGCCCACTGCGCAGCCTGCCGGGGCCCTCCCCCTGCTGCTCGCGTTTCCCAGGAAAGCGTGTCCTGCGTTCCTGCCCCGAGTCCTCTCTCTTCCGTGCTCAGCCCAGGGCTGAGTCCCGCCACCCTCACCCCCGAGGTGCTGGACACGAACTTCCCCCGCATGGGCCTCCCGTGCGCATCAGCCCGTGCAGCCCCCGGGGGGTGGCAACGGCTCCACAGGTCACCACTGGGGTGAACGTGCACCCCCAGCCCCTCAGGGTGATGAGTGGTTGTGGAAGAAAAGTGAACACAGGAGCCCAGAGAGGGCACTCTGTCTGTGGGGTCAAAGCTGGGGAAAACGTGTGGTAGGAAACACGGAGGGGCCTCGACGGTGCTTCTGTGTTTGTAGCAGGGACTGGAGACATCAGGGCGGGCTCCCTGGAGGAGGTGGCAGAGCAGACAGGGCCATAGCACTGGGCCACTGGGCAGGGAGGGCACGGAGTGCTAAGAAGCACTTGGCACAGATGGTCTCCGGGAACGTGGGCGCAGTTGGCACTAACACTCATGAGGGAATGCTGGCCGGGAGGCTGCCGGCGGGGGCAGCGAGTCTGGAGCCTGGAGCTTGGCGGGTGCTCGGCCGTGCTGGGGATCCGCGTCTTCCCAGGCGGTCGCGCGGGGCACGTGTGAGGAGCTCCGTCCGCTCAGGCCTCCCTGTCCTCTGTGCAGACGTTCGGCGCCGCGGACTGGGAGGTCTTCCACATCGGGGAGAGGATCTTTCTGGCCGTCGCCAACAGCCACAGCTACGACGCGGCGGCGCAAGCGCAGAACGGCTCCTACACCATCAACTCGGTCATCTACGAGCTGAACCTGACCACGCAGACCTTCGTCAAGTTCCAGGACATCCCCACCTGCAGGTACCGGTCGCGGCTGGGCTGGCGGGAAGGGCGGAGATGGTCCGGGGCCCCACCCTGTGGCACGGCCTGTTCTGGAGCATCCTCCCCACTGTTCCCGTGCACAGAGCAGCCCAGAGCAGGCGGCGCCGCCCTGAGCCTCGCCGCGTTCGGTTCCCCGGAGTCAGGCGTGCGCAGAGCTTAGCATGTCGCACACATGCTCCCTCTCGTCCGGCAGTGCAGGGTAGAGGGGGCAACTTGGCTCAAGGAGCCGTGGCTGTCCGCGTGTCACGGGGCAGGTGTGAGGTCCAGCGCCTCAGGCGGGTGTCCTGACCGTGCGTCCCCAGCCTGCCCACTCTGGCCACCGCCAGACGGCTGCCCCCCTTTCCCCCCGAGTCGGCCTCCTCCGGACACCAGGACACAGATTGGCGTGTGCAGGGAGGAGGGAGGCTGGGTCAGGATGTGCCAGGTGGGGCCGGCTCTGTGGGACCACTGAAGGTCGTGCGGGCTCCATGTGTGGGACACTGGGCGCCAAGGACCCATGACCGTCGCGGCCTGGGCTCCCTC
Source organism: Indri indri (assembly GCA_004363605.1). NCBI lineage: Eukaryota > Metazoa > Chordata > Mammalia > Primates > Indriidae > Indri > Indri indri. The sequence goes on along the minus strand of RJWJ010005652.1, from coordinate 47,736 downwards.
TGGTGGGGGTCCGGAGGTCTGTGAAGGAAAGTGCAATGCAGTCTGCACCGTTCGGATCCCAGAGCCGGGCCTGCTGGCTCAGAGCGGGAACCCAGCGCTCGTGCCAGCCCCGGAGCAGCAGCGGCTCCCCCAGGTCCCCCTGGTTTCGCGCACTCCTTACACCATCTGGTAACTGCTCACAACCCTCCCGAGCACCGGGCCTCGTGTCAGCCCGAGATGCAATGATGAACAGGTTTAGACGCCTTGAGGGGAAAAATCTCCAGGATGACCTGCAAGAAGCGAGGCGGGGACAAGCAACGTGACACGGCCCGGTACAGAGGACAGGCAGGGCCCTGCGTGCGCAGTTGCGTCCACATGGGTCCCAGGGCGCCCCAGTCGGCAGTGCCACCCAGGGACAGGTGGGTGCCAGGGGTGCACAGGTCAGGAAGGACTTTCCATTTATACCCCACGACTTCTGAACCACTTGATTTGCAAACGTGTACAATGTTAACTTATCAATAAGCTACTCACACAATTTTTTAAAATTTAAAAAGAGAAAGTGGCCCTCAGAAGAGAGAAGAAGCGGAAGAGCGAGCGGCAGTGCCCAGCTCGGGCCTAGGGGCTCAGGGTGAGCTGCCCGGGGCGGGTCAGCCGCCGGCGGGAGAGGCGGACACCAGCCTCAGTCCCCTCCTGGGAGCCACGTCCTCGGGGGTCAGCTGCGGCCCAGAGTGCCTTCGAGAACAACACACAGTTTAGGCACTTAGAACGAAGTTTAGAACAAGCGAGTTTGAGAACCAGCCGCGATTAATTGTAGAGTGAAATGTACCCACGGAGACCAGGCCGGCTAGAAACTGACGAGGCAGATGCCTTTGGAATTGGGAACCGCGGGAGCTACAGAAACGCGGACGCACGTCTGTGGTCTCCAGCCACGTGCCACGGCCAATGGCGGAAACAACTTACTAACGAAGTTCGTAAACATTAAAGCAGTTTTAATAATTACCGTCAAACTCCTACTGTGGCGATCACATTGGAAGACTCCAGAGTGGGACCCTGTGTGCTGAAGCACAATTCCTAGCGCTTCCGCCTCATGTGGGACTTTCCTCCTCCCTCCTGCGTCCGAGGAGCTGCACGTGGCCTCACCCTGCAACACGTGGAAAACCTTCCCGGGGCAGCTGGTGGTTTCGTGGCTGTGTGCGATCCTGGCTCTAACTGGACTCACACGGCATGATGCATTTGTGTGTTTGTTACAACTCAATGGATTTATTAAATCCACAGATGTTCTAGATGTTCTAGAATGTTCCCAACCCCACACCCTTACCCGCCCCCCCACACCGCCTGTCTTCAGCCCCTGCAGCCACCAGCCACTGTCCGTCCCTGCGCACGTCCTCGTCCCAGACATTCTGTGTAAGTGACATTGTGCGGTAGGTGGCCTTTTGTGTCAGGCTCCTGTCTCAGCGTCCTGTTGTCAAGGCTCATCCGCCCTGGAAGCCGCGTCTGCGCCTCCTTCCTCGCTGCGGCTGAGTGACACGGTGTCATGTGGATGTCACTGTCTTTCCCTTTGTCCTTTGATGAGTGTCTGTGTTGTTTCCACTTTTTGACCAACGGGTAATTCTGAAGAAGAATATACTTCGGATTTCTGTCGGCATAATTAGCGTGACCGAATAGTCAGTGTGGATCGGAGGCAGAAACAGGCAGCCTCTGCCGGGAACCGTCCTTCCCTCACCTTGAGCCAAGCCTGCTGCTGACCGCGCCGCGGTGCAGCCGACAGCCACTTTCCCCGTCTCGCAGGAAAACATCGCTGTGGGTTAATCTTCCGCAGGCTCAGAACCCAATTCCCAGCGAGGAATTCGCCCGTGGATCGCACCGACGCGCTGCCCCGCCCACCCCAGACCGGGGCACGCGGCTGGGGGTGCGGTCGAGCCCCTAGTGAGCGAGTCTGGGCACCAGTGTGGGGCCGAATCGTTGCCCACCACCGTGGAGGCCCTGGGGAGTCCTGACCAATGGAAGAAGGGCCCTCCGGCCCCTGCCCCGCCCGCCCCACCCCTGTCCTCTCTGAGGTCCCTCCCCTCCCAGGTCCTGTCTGAGTATCTGCTGGAGGTCCCCTGCCCCCCGCCGCGATGCCCCACCGGGAAGCACCCAGAGATGAGCCGTGGCCATGAGGGGCCTCTGCTGCTGGGACTGGCCCAGCCTGAGGCTGCCACACGAGGAGGCGCCGCCCGGCCTCCCCACAGACTGGCCCCTGCTTGCTGCATGGCTTCTGCCTCGGTTTCCTCATCTCTGGAGTGGGCACAGGACCTGCAGTGATCAGAGAGGCGTCAGGCAGACGAGATGTGGGCCCGACGGCTGACAGCCCAGAGGGCCTCCCAGAGCAGCAGGGTCTGGGGCAGCCGTCTGCCAGGTCCCGGGAACTGCGCGGCCCTGAGCGCAGACGGCCCCTCGGCACACTCAGGCCAGGCTCTTGCCCAGGGGAGCCTGCGGCCTTAAGGCCACATGTGCCTTCCAGGTCCTTAAGTGCAGCCTTTGGACTGAGTCCAAATTTTACAGAACAAATCCTTTCATTTCTATCAGTACATTCTTGTTCCTCTTTTATATTTTTATTTATTTTTAAAACGAACATATTCAAAATACCAAAGAATAAAATAAGTTTCAATGAAATAATCCTCCGAGATAGACCAGCACAATTAGAACATTAGTAGCCATAAGGGCTAGATTGACAGGTGCTACATGATTTAGTTCCGACCTCCCCCGCCTGGCTGGAGCCACTACCGTGCTAGGCGGGTTGGCCGGAGTTTATGGGGGTCGAGTACGCCAGCCTGTTGTCAGCTTTTGACAACGGTGCACTGTGTTTCTGTTTGAAGTAGAATTTGAGAATAGTTGCACACCTAGACAGCATTTTTCACTTCTGTCTGCTTAACAGCCCATCATATCCAAAGACCAAGAGAGCACTGAAGGAAGAAAACATTTTTTAATGAGGATTGGGAATTACAATCTTATTTCTGCTAAAGATAAGATGATTGCTTGCTTTGTGATACTGCAATATCAACATTTAAGAAATTCAATGCTCATCAGCATTATAACACACTCATAAGGACTACAAACATTTTAAATTAGAGAGAGAGGTGTGAAAGGCGGTATTGCAGAAATTAAAAGGTGAAAGCAAAAGCAAAGACAATCTTTCAAGCAGCCACAGGACCTGGAAATAATAGCACTGAAGCAAGTTACAAAGTAGCTTATATGCTGGGGTGGGGGGAGGGGGGAGGCAAGCCATTCAGCGATGTAGAAATTGTGAAAGAATGCATTATCGAAGTTGTAGGATGCCGAGGCCCCGATAACGTTTCAAAGTATTAATACAAACAATGGCCTCTTTCAAGGAGAACCATAACTGATGGGCAGCATGAATTCGCCTTCAACTTAACAGAACAACTTCATGCAGTACTTCAAAAGGAAAATACATATTATTCAATTGCTTTAGATGAACCAACTGATACTACTGAGTCAGCGCAGTTTTTTTACTTCGTTCGGGTCATAACAGAAGATTTTCTTTGCTATGAAGAGTTACTTGCATTGGGCACTCTTGTGAACAGAACACTGGCAATAGATATCTTCAACAACTTTCAAGATAAACAGGTCCTGATGCTCTCATTTCTTTTCATTGTATCTCGCATCGCAGAATCTCTGTGCTAAAGCTACTATTTTAAGTGACACTTTGCAACAAGTTGTAAGTATTGTTAGCTATATTCATGCAAAGGCAACACAGCATTGTGAGTTTCCTAACAAGCTAAGGTTGAAGGATGAGGTATTCAGTGTGGATTTGCCAAATACATTGACCATCTCAGGGACAGGTGTCAGCCAAAATTTTATCTCTGCAAGAACAGAGAGTTAAATTTTATGAAGAACAGAATCAACAATGTGAGTTATTGAAAGAAAATTTCTATAGGAATGCCGCATTTCTGCGTGGTATCATGTCAAATCAAAACGACGCGAATATTTCTTTGCAAGGTAAAACTAAGTCTATAGATGATACGTGGCAAAAAATCCAAGCATTTTGAAAAAAGCTGTTTTTGTTCAAAACACTTCTTCAAAAGGAAATTTTGGATGGACGTTTTCGCCAGTTAGCAAAGGTCACTGATGAGCAGGGTGATATAAGTGAATGATTTGAAGAAGACGCAGCTGTTACAGACTATTATTATTGATTGGAGAACACGGTGAAAGGTCACTGACTTTGAGAATCAGGACATCCACTCAAATTAGCATTTCAGCCTCACCTAGTTGATCTCACCAAGGCAGCTAAAGACCTACAGATGGAATTGATTGAGCTCTCAGGAGATGACATTTTAAAGTCATTGTTTGATGCTAAGAAAGATGCAATTGAAATGTGGAAAAATGCAGAATACCCACACCTTCCACAACATGTCTGAAAAATGCTCTCTTGCTTTTCAACCACTTATTGCTGCGAATCTACATTCTCCCACCTAACCCAAATCAAGATGCCCTTAAGGTCACAAGTGACTGACACCGTCTAGAGGGTCAACTGAAACTGCGACCTCCACGCTGCAACCAAATATTCAAATGCTTTCCAACAAAAAGCAGACACCACAGAGTCATTAAAAGGTCAGATAACTTTAAAATTAACAAATATTTTTCACTTTTTGAAATTAAGTACAAAGTGGCTAGATTTTTACACAATAATGTATATTTTTAAGTATATCTAACTGAAGTTCCTTGAATGTGGCCTTACTATAGCGGAATTAATGCGGCTTCCGCCGTGAAAAGGTCCCCACCCTGCTCTTGCCTAACACAGAACACAGCACATCGGTTTGCGGTAAGAACAGCTTCCAAGAGCAGGAGAACACTGTGGGTCAGCAGGGCCTCGGGCCCCTGATCCTGGGGACGGTCAGGGATCCCAGGTGGGTGACCTCATGGCTGTGACCTCAAGCTCTTGCCTTCAGAGGGGGCTGTGAGCCCGGAACTTTTTCTCTATTTCAATCTCTCAAAAGTGGACTTTTGCGCCGCAGTAGTCAGCAGGGCCGTGCACCCTGGCCAAGAGGTGGAAACAGCCCAAGTGTCCATCGCTGGACGAATGGACGAGCAAAATGTGACGCACACGGTGGGATATTGTTCAGCCCGAAAAAGGGCAGAAGTTCTGCACCTTCTACAGCATGGACGGGACCTGGGGAGAGAGCCAGTCACTGAAGAACAAACACTGTGCGGATCTGCTCGTCTGAGGTCCCCGAGCGGCCGGATTCACAGAGACAGAGAACGGAGCGGCGGGTGCCGGGGGCTGGGGAGGGGAGTTAATGTTTAATGGGGACAGGGCTTCGGTTTTGCAAGGTGTCAGGTTCTGGAGATGGACAGTGGTGATGGTTGCCCAACACTGGCAACGTACTTAGTGTGCACGTAAAATTGAAATGCTAAATTTTATGTGTGTTTTAACACAATCAACATTTTTTAAAAAGTATTTTTAAGCCAACACCCAATCTGCATTGTCCCGGAGTGGACCGGCGTGCCTTGTAACTGAGAAAACCCTCCCACCCCGCCCCACTCCTGCCCTGTGAATCTCGGCGGGGGGACCCGACTCTGGCTTCCGGAATCAGGAGAGTCGGCTCCAGTGCAAGCCCCGTTCCTTGGCGATGCCTCAGCTCTGTGCCCTCACCTCCCCTCGCTTATTCCCACAGCGCGCTGGACTGGGAGTTTTTCTCAGTGGGAGAAGACTACTTCCTGGTGGTGGCGAACTCCTTCGACGGAAACACCTTCCTGGTGAACAGTATTATTTACAGGTAAAGGGCTGCCAAGGGCGGCATCCTCCCTCTCCGCCATGGGCCCCTTTGGGGTCACCCTCCCTTGCAGGCGACCACAGGCTCACCTGTGGGGCCAAGGCAGCTTCCCGAGGCCATGCCCTTGGCTCAGCCACCAGAGTCCTGGCGCTGACTCTTGCCACCGTGGGTTCTGGTACAGACGTGGTCACGTGGACACAGTGACTTGAGAGTTATTGACGCTTAATTTTCCTCGTAGAGACACCGTGGCATTCTTGTGACGTTTATTTCTAGTTGTTCTAGTGTTGTAAGTATAAAGAACAGGGTTTTTAATTTTTCATTTGCGGTGGCTTTGCAGGGTAATCAATTTCTGTGTGTAGCCGCCTAACCAAATTATCAATTCTAATCGTTTTTGTTGAGAAGAGTCTCATGGGATTTAGGGGCATAATCACATCCGAGAATAAAGGCAACTTTGCCCCTTAATTTTTATGTTCTCATTGCTTCTGTAGTTTGCTTAACTAGCTAGAAATTCCAGCACAGCCTTGGACAGCAGCAGTGCAGGCAGGCGCTCTGCCGTGCTGAGATTTGACGGGAACGTCTGAGCCTTGCTGTTGGCACGACGCTGCCCTGGGCTGCGTGGGTGCGGCGGTGCCAGGGCCCGGCCCCGCTGGCACTTGCTGGCAAGCGTGTGGCTCTTCCACGGCTCCGTCGACGTGATGATTTATGATGAGAGATTTCCTTGCATTCTTGGAACCGATGCCACTTGGTGATGGTGTGCAATCATTTAACATGCCACTGGCTTCCAGCTGCTTACCTCTGCGTCTTCACCTCTGTACCAGGAAGTGAAACTGCTCCGTGGTTTTCTTTCGGGGGCGGTACCTTCACCCAGGGTGAGGTGAAGCCTGACTTCATCCGTGCGCACTGTGGTTTCCCAGCCACTCCTGTGGACTGGAATGGGTTCAATGACAGGCTTCTCTCTCTTTTTTCTGATGAGAAACCATTATAAAACCATCTGGGCCTGGTACCTTTTTATTTTTTATTTTATTTATTTTTATTTTTATATAGTTTTTGAGACAGAGTCTCACTCTGTCGCCCTGGCTGGAGTGCAGTGGCACCATCATAGCTCACTGTGACCTCAAACTCTTGGGCTCAAGTGATCCTCCCACCTCGGCCTCCCAGAGTGCTGGGACCACAGGCTGAGCCACCGCGCCCGGCCGGGCTGGTTCCAGCGTCTCCTGAACAGCGTGTCCAGTCTCTCCATGGTTACAGGAGACACAGGTTTCCGTCTCTTTGGGGGCAGATTTGATCATCTAAATTTTACTAGAAGAATCATCAATTTTCTTTTAGACTTTGAAATTTATTGCTGTAGACTTTTCAACAGGACAAAATAATTTCAAAATGCATGTGAAAGGATACATTTTCAAAGATGGCCAAGAAATTTTTGAAAAGGAGGACTGGGGAAGGAGGGCCCGGCCGGCATGTACTAAGGGGCATGACTTTTGCCAACTTGAACAAATGTGCAGGTGGAACTGAAGACGCCTGGTGCTGTGTCCCGCAGGTGGCAGGGCTACGAGGGCTTCGTGGCGGTGCACAGCCTCCCCACCTTCGGCTGCAGGGACTGGGAGGCCTTCAGCACCTCGGCCGGCTCCTACCTCATCTACTCCAGCGCCAAGGAGCCCCTGTCCAGGGTCCTGCGGCTGAGGACGCGCTGAGGGAACGCAGGCTGCCGGGAGCAGGGCGACGAGGCCGGGCAGGACCCCACCACTCCCTACCCAGGTGGCCTTGGACCTCCGGGCGCGCCGAGCCTGGGGCAGCCAGCGGGTGGCAGGCGGGGTCCAGGCAGGGCCGTCCGTGGCCCTTGGTCTGGTGGGACGTCCGTCCACCTCCACGCCCTCTCCAAGTTGGTTCACCCGCCCGGGCAGGTGGCTGTGCCAGAGCCGCGGGCCCGGTGACCGCCCGGCTGCCGCATTCGGTGGCTCTGAGTCCCTCAGGCTGCAGACAGAGCCCGCCAGCCTGGCCAGCCCGGCGTCAGCAGGGATCTCACCCTAAGGGAAGAGTTTCCATGAAGTTTTACCTCAAAACAACGGAGCTCGGGCGCACGTCCCTGCGGCGTCAGCCTCGGCCCAGCCGCTCCTATCGTGGCGCCCAGGTGTGTGAGCAGGTGCACTGCCGGCAGACGTGCCCACCGCCACATATTTATTGTGTTGTGTCTACACAGAAATATATTTATACGCTCTTTACAAAAGCGCCACGGCTCCTTCGTGTTTCTCGTGGGGACTCCGCAGTGACTCGTGAGCACAGCCCTGGTCACCAGCCCAGGCAGCGAGCCCACCTCCCCGCCCCCGACCTCCCTCCCAGCCTCAGTTTACCCATCGATGCACTAGGGGCGGGGCAGGTCAGGAATCGCAAGCCTGGACATGGCATGTGTCCCTCCCCATGGCCCCACCCACAGGGACCTCTGGCCTTGGGCCCAGACCACCTCCCGGTCCCTGCAGCTGGCCTCGTGAGTGACCGTTGACACTCAGAATGCCCTCCTGGGCAAGCGCTCGCTGGCCCGTTCCCGTGTCTAATGCCCCACCCTGCACCAGGCGCGAGGACTCCTGCCTGGCTGGGTAGCCCCCAGGCCTGATGAGACGACCCCAGACCTGCAGGAGGAGGAGGGTGGGCAGCACCACCGGGCAGGCCTCCAGGGCAGAGGGGAGTGTCCCTGCCGGAAGCTGGGCTGGGAAGGCCCTGGGGGTGCACACAGCCAGGGGACCGGGGAGACGGCCCTCCGCCCCATTCCACACAGCGAGAAGCCGTGGGGCAGGCAGGGGAGGGTTTGCAGGGCAGCCAGGTGAGGCCGATGTCACTTCCCGCCTCTGGCCGTGGACGGAGGGCGAAGGCTGGAGGCAGGACAGGCTTCGCATGCTGCGACCCCGGGGCCCACACGTGGTTTCACGCTCGGCTGTTTCCATGTTGTTACTAAAACTCTCAGTGATCTGTGCCGCGGCCCGTAGCATTCTGCATCTTGGATTGCATGGCAGGTATGTGGGTGTTCATTTTACTATTCTTTAAACTCTTAAAAAACTAAATACTCTTTTGCATATGTGATGCCTTCACAACTTATTAATAAGAGATTTGAAATAAGAGCACATTTGATAAATTAGAAAAACGTTACAGGTGATCAATCCACACACCTCTAGATAACTTATGTAATAGGCTACTCAAATACAAAAGCTGAGAACCCAAAACGTGTAAGAGGAGTCATGAGATTAAACATGTGTCAGAAAATAGTGTTGTGCACCAGAAATTTCAGAAACATGAACGAAGGGAAAGTTTCTAGGAAAGACCAGTGATCAAAATTGCCCAAAGTGGAAGTTAGAAAGCCCAGACAGGCCGCTGTGCAGGGAAAATGAAAACTTAGTTGTCAGATTACCTCCGTCAATGCTCGAATGATCATTTCAGCATTTTCAACACTTTGAAAAACACACTGTTTTCTTGATAAACTCTTCATAGCAAGAAATGATGGGAAACTTCCTACTTCACCTTATAAAATAATCTGACTGCAAAATCTGAAAACTTCACACAAGGGAGGAAGCTTAAAAGCCAAATTCATTCAAACACATAAAAGCAAAGATCCGAAATGAAAACAATACCTAACAGGATCCTTCTATGAAAAAGAGAATCGCAGCTCGCCCCGTGGAGCACACCCAGGAGGCCAGTGGTGGTTGACGGGAGGGTTGTTCTCACCCCTCCCTCCGTCCATCCCGCTGGAGATGCTGGGAGGATGTCGCACGAACAGGGCGTGGTGACCCCAAGGTGCGGGGAAGTCGTCGGCAGTGGGGAAGTGGCTTGGGAGCGGGGTTGGACCCTTGAGAGGGAGGCTGGGCTAGTTTAGGGAGGGGTTTGTTGTAGAGCAGCTGTCCTGCTGTCCATGGAGAGCCTGTCCCTGCTGTCCATGAGGGCGTGCCCCTGCTGTCCTGGGATGTACGTGGCCTTGCCGACACTTGTCCCTCCAGCCCTCCTCCTATCTCAGTGTCATCGGCAGCACTCAGGGTGGGGCAGGCTGACACTGGCTTCCAACGAACGCTGGGCCCCAGAGTGGCCTGGACCAGCCTGGTCTACTAGGAAACCTGCGTGTGAGACAGACAAGAGCCCAGCGCAGCGACCTCCGGGCGCGCCCTGCAGACTCTGCTCAGGGGCTGCGGTGATGCCGGTCTCTGCGGAGTCCAGGACGCGTCTCGGAGGGTCCTTGACTCCTCTGCTCAAGGGTTGTCTGACATCACCGCCTGCCCCTGCCCCTCAGCCTCGCTGTCCCTGGTGTCTCTGGGCGGGTGGACTATGGTGACAGCCCTGGGTCTGCTGCCCCAGGAGGGTGGGCCAAGGATACCAGGTAAAATACAAGGTGCCTAATTAGATTAGAATCTCAGAAAAACAGTGAGTACTGTTTTTTAGTGTCAGTGTATCCCCAACGTCACATGGGACGTACTTAGACTGGCAGAGTGTTATCCGTCTGGAGCTCAGAGGTAACTGGCTGGCTTGGGTTTTTGTCAGCCCAGTCTCCCCACCCTACCCGAGGGGTATGGAGGACAGGCCGCGTCTCTTAGGGTCCACCTGGGGTTCCTGACTTTACTGGGCTGTAGGACAGCCCGTGCAGCCGGCAGGCACAGCGCCTAGGGAGGAAAGTGGCAGAGTTGGGCCCAGAGTAGCCCGTTGGGTGGCAGCCCCAGGGGGCAGTGGCTGGTCATCTTGGGGGTGACTCCACTGGTGGGACCCCCAGAAGTGCCCTCGGAGGCAGGGTAGCCACACTGGGGTAAGGGAAGGCCACCAGGCTGGGAGCGCGGTGGCCTGAGCGCCCGGCCTGCGTGTGTCAGTCGGGGGTGTTTGGATGAAATTAGTTTTACACCTGTGGTCTCCGGGTAAAGCCGAGCGTGGGCCTTGTCCAAGCCATCTAAGGCCTGAAGAGAACAAAAAGCCCAGCCTCCCTGAGCAAGAGGGATTCCCCGCAGGTGGCCTGTGGCCTTTGTCCGCGCTCCTGGGCTGTGAGCCGCCCACACCGTGGGCTTCAGTCGCCAGCCTCCACCGTCCCGAGGGCCGGTCTGCACGGTGAGCCCCTCCCTCGACTCACGTCCTGTCGACTGTGCTTCCTGGAAGGCTCTGCGGGACACGGGCCCAGGCAGGCCAAGGGCCTCGCGCAGGAGTCTGGGGGCCTCGGGGTCAGTCCCCCTGCCAAGTGCCCACCTCCGAGCCTCTGTCGCCCCCGGGGGAGGGGCGAATTGGGCACTTTCCAGAATCCTGCTGTGTCCCGCCCTCCCGGAGCCCCGACCCCACACAGCCTCTCTCTGTGGACTGACCTCGACGTGCTGGGGTGTCACTGGGTGTCCGGTTGCCTGGAGAGCTGAGCCACCCGCAAGAGGGTGTCGCGGAGGAGAACTCGCGCCCCGGCCTGTTCGCCCTCTCGGCTCCGTTGGCCATCGAAGGGCGCCCTGCTGCCGGCCAGACACACACAGGAGAAACCAAAACCTGTCATCAAGATTTTTTAAAATTCTGAATGCAAACCAGAGGGTGAAATGTAGAGAACTTCAAAATATTTACCTCTTTCCGAGATCGTGCTTCTGGCTTTTGTCTCTGTTGACACGCGTTTACAAGCGGCGTGCTTTTCCTTGTGAGTTTACATGTGAGGCCCCGCGGCCACATGCTCGGGATTCCTGGTGACCTCCTCACAGAACACTCCAGCGTTCGCTGGGCCGGGCCTCTTCTGTGAGTCCCTGGGAACCTCCGTCAGGGTCTCACCGCAGTGAGCGCCGTGAGGATCCTGCACGCACGGCCGCCGCGGGGGCGCTCCTCCGAGGCCGTCTTCCCAGACACGACTTGCCCTGGCCTCTGTTTCTGCCTCGTCCCCTCTCCCAGGCCTCCCTCCCGCAGCCTGGTGAGCGCAGACCCCGGGCACAGCCCCGCCTGCTCCTGTGCCTCCCTGGTCACCGTCCTGCCAGGGCCGTAAGCAGACAATTGCTGAGAAAATAATTTCATTTTCACTGAGGTCGTTGCTCACCAGGCTGAGACTGCTGCATTTTTCCCTTAAGCTCCCCATGGCCAGCACACAGCTTTGCCCCCAACCACACACGTGCACACATACACACATACACACATGCATACACACATGCATACACATGCACGCATGCATGCACACACACATGGACACATGCATACACATGCACACATACACACGCACACATACATACACATGCATGCATGCGTGCACACACATGCATACGCACACACATGCATACACATGCACACATGCACACACGCACGCATGCGTGCACACACATGCATACGCACACACATGCATACGCACACGCATGCATACACACACATGCATATGCACACATGCATACACATGCACACATGCATGCACATACACATGCATATGCACACATGCACACACATGCATAAACACATGCACAGATGTGTGCACACATATACACACACAGGTACACACATGCACTTGTGCATACACACATGTGGACACATACACATGCACAAACATGCATGGATGCACATGTGCACACGCACACAAACACGTGCATGTGCGTACATGTGCGTACACACATACACACGAACGCATATGAACACATACACACATGCATGTACACATACACACACATATACAAACACAAACACATGTGTTCCAGGTGCACCTGTGTTTTCCTTGTGTTGATGGGGCACCTGGTCCCAACCACGAGCAAATCAGGTCTGTCAACAACACAATTGCTGCGTGAAACAGCCCGGCTGTTACAACCAAACACCACCTGGGGGCTTATGCAACACCCTCATTTCTCCCAGATCTTGATGTGTTTCCTGGGGAGGCCTCTTACCGGCTGGCGGACGGCACCGCCCTCACACGGGGTTTCCAGGCTCCAACACATCACTCTGGGCAACACAAGTCAGTCTTTATCGATGCCCAGCGAGGGTTTCTCCGTTAATGGAGAGGTGGTCTAGCATTAGGAGAGCCCTCGGCTAATCTGTTACACCCGTGCCGTGGTCCTATCAACCTGGGAATGAGCAAGGGCGTCTCAGCAAGGCCTGCCAATTATATTGTGATTTTAAAGTATTATTTTTAATTGGGGGCCCTTATCTTCGCTTATTTAATTTAATTTTGATTTAACTTTTATACATTGAAATGCACAGGTCTTTAGTGAGCCCAGTGAGCTTGCCAACTGCACGCACTCATGTAGCTGTCCCTCACACAGGGTGAGGAGCATTTTCATCCCCCAGACAACTCCCTTGTCCTCATTCGAGTCACTTTCCAGCCCACCTGTCTGATTTCTGTCCTGGGCGAGTGTCATTCGGCACCTGCTGTCCCGTGTGCCCCTCATCGGCACCATGGTGTGCGGTCCGTCCCGTGGCTGTGCGTGTCGCAGTTTGCCCTCCGTGCTGTGGCGCAGCATCCGATGGCGCGAACGCCCCATCACTCGGTCACCTGTTTCGCTGCCGGTCCCTTTCTGGGCTGTTTCCTGTTTGAGGCTGTTGCCAATGGAGCTGCTGTAAATGTCACTGAACATGTTAAGTGTGGAATTATGTTTTTATTTCTCTCGCTAAATATCAGGGGGGCAACACTCCTGGGTCACAGGTAGGTGGTGGTTTAGCTTTATAACAAATTGCCTTCTCCAATGGGGGGCATTTTGTGCCTTTATTCTCGTAGTAACGCAGCTAGCTCTCCAGCTGACACCAACAACATATTGTACATGGAACATTCGAGCCCTCGGGTCATAAGCAGGTGCCTGGTGTTGACACTGCCACACGCACAGCCCCGCAGTGCCAGCAGAGGCAGAGGGAGAGACCCCACATGAGAGGGGAGGAGGCAGGGCAGGGAGGACTGTGCGCCGTCTGTTTACAGGACGCGGACGCAGGAGAGGACTGATCAGAAACCTACTGGACACGGTGAGAGAAGCTTGTGGGGTCACTCGACCAGCAGATGCCTGCAAGGAGAGCCGGGCCTGGCTTCTCCTGCCTGTTTCCATGGGGAACAGACAGCGCCACGCGCCGTGTCTACAGAGTCACGGGAGGGCCCGGTGTGACTTACTACCTGAGAGCTCCAGAGGCCGAAGTCCCACCTGGTCTTGCCTAGCCAAGCCCGCTCCAGGGGAGACTCTGTCTCCCTGCCTTTCCCAGCCTGCTGAGAAACAGACACAATCCTACTCCCCAGCTGACCGAACAGGCCCCGCTTGGCCAAGGGGACCCCAGAGAAACTGTAAAGCCAAGTTCCCAGCCGGGACAGGACAAGCTGGCGCCTCGTTACAGCCGATACCTGCACCAGGCTCCTTCCCCAGGGCTTGCACAGGCCCAGCCCTTGGCACGGCTGCGACGCAGGCTCCCACCCACCCGGGCATTGCGGCCGGACCCCACCCGTTCCATGGTGTCCGCACAGGGACCCTTAGAACAGGTGTCCAAACAGACAGAGGAGACACCAGAGCTCTCTCTGTCTCCACCCACGCGGAGGGAGGAGCGTGTGAGGGCGCGGTGACAAGGTGACCGGCTGCAGGTGGGGAGGCCAGCCCTGCACACCTCGGCCTCGGCATCCAGCCTCTAGAACCGTGAGAAAAGGTGTTTCTGCCGTTTCTGCCACGTGGTCTGCGGTCCTTTGTCACAGCGGCCCTCATGGAATGCGGGCTCCTGCCCCGGGTGGCAGGACGGGACAGGGCCATCTAGCCATGCCCTCCAGGTGTCACCCGGCGTGGTGCCGTCTGCAGAGCTCCCCAGTCCGTGTGTGGGGAAAGCACCCAAAGCCACTCACACTCCCCAGAAGTCAACTCTGGGACACCACAAAGTCAGGCTGCAGGACACAGATTTAAGCAAATCTCCAAACTGGTATCCGAACGGTGTCAGAACTTCCCACGTTAACATGTAGTTTCTATGCGATTCCAGTCGAAATCTCGATGCGGCGCTTTTCAACGCGTGAGCGGTTCACAGGAGCCGGTGGGAGAATTAACAGGTGAAACTACTTTGTAAAAACAACGAGCACGTGGCCTCTGGGTGTTAGAGTCTATAAAATTCTCAGCAAACGAATCAACCTGCGATCGGCATAATTCTCGGAAAAGTTAACGTTACAAATGTTGGAAATAACTTTCTAGAATGGAATGTTCTCCTTGGGGAAAAACTTTTTAAAGGTAAAACCCACGGCAATAAGTGAAAAAGGATGCTTAGTGGATACATTTGTGAAACTACAACCTCATGTTGTTAAAAATCAAACAAGTAAAGTTGAGAAACCAGCACAAGTGGGCGACGCTCCTGGCGCGTCCAGGGCTTCACTGGTTCCTGGCACTGGCTCTCCAGGTCCACAGACGCGCCCACCAACGCCAACGCGCAGCCCCGGACGGCGGCACAGGGCACCACAGACAGCCCTCCGCAGTGCCCAAGCATCAGAAACACACGTAACCTCAGGAAGTGACGCCACAGCCATCGAACGAATGTGACAACAGCAACAGAGCCTTGCTGGCATCCCCGGGGCCACCCTTGGCAACAGAGGTGTCCCCTCCCCGGTCCTTGTCCCTGGGGCTGCTGCACCTTGAGACACAGCGGAATGTCTCTCTGGTGACGGGAATGCGAGTGACTCGCTCGGAAAACCTCAGTCCTCGTCCCAGTTGCCGTGACTTCCAGAGTGACAGGCTCTGAATCGAAGTGACTTATCGGAGGAGGCGCACAGGCTCCGGGCAGGTGCAGGCGATTGGAGGGTCCGTCCCCAGCCTTTGATCCGGTCACCCCTGCTGGCGGCTACAGCGAAGCCCAGAGGTGCCGGAGCCTGCGGGGGCTGCGTCCAGCTTACCAAGGCAGAGCCGCCTGCTGGCAGCGCCCGCGCCCCGTGCAGCCCCATCCCGTCACCGTGGCCGGTGCCCAGCGCGCCAGCTGCTCCCACGAGGACGGGCTCTCTGCAGGGCCTGGCGGGACAGTGCCGGCAGCTGTGCCGGGAGCCCATGCCTGGGCCCACGCCCTGAACCCGAGAGCCCCGGGGGCAAGTCCAGAGCACGGTGACTCTGCACAGAGGCCCGCAGGGGCGTCACTGACCTGAGAGGCTGCAGGTGTCTGTGGTGGGGGAGGTGGGGGAAGGGGGAAAGGGGCAGGCCTGGGCCACGATGGGCGCTTGCAGTCCGAGCTGGCGCAGCATCCAGACGTCTCAGTCAGCATTCTGAGTGTGATCTGAGCGCAGCACCCGCCACAGCACAGCTTGGGTGAACGTACAGTCACGTGTCACTAAATAGCAGCTCTTTTTCCTTGGGGACCTTCCCGGCCTGTCCTTTCTGATGCCACGGCCCTGGCTGTGAGGCCTCCTGGGTAGCCACCCCCATCTGTGTCCTCTGGTCCCCACCCCAGCTGGGCTCTCCCACCTCATGTGACCTGGGAAGTCACCTAACCGCCCTGGGCTCCGTCCCCTCCACAAGGGCTGGCTGCCGACATTGCCCCTGGAATCAGTGTCCTGACCGGGCTGCGCGGGGACACTGCAGCCACTCTCCGTCTCGTCCCGGGCTGTCCCCCTTTCCCGTGCGTGTGGCCTCCCCCCAGCGTGAGCAGCCGGCCCCTCGTTGGGGAAGGCCAGCCTGGGTGGGCTGTGCTGCTGCCCTCTACACAGAACCCTGGGGGGCAGGGGGTCGGCCCTGCTGACCTGCAGCCAGACCCAAAGCCACACGTGGCCCCTTCTGATGGTGTCCTGGACGCCTGGCGCCTGCTCCCTCGGGCAGTGTCGTTGCCATGGTCACAGGCAGAGCCCTGCTCTGCCACACGCACAGGTGGTTCCTCCGTCTGGCGCTCAAACGGGGACTCGGCTTTTTGTTGTGACAGAGCTCCAGGGCCTGGGCTCAGGAGTGAGGCTTTGCAGGCCTGGGTGTCGGAGCCACGGACTCCGCCCAGCTCCGCCCCAGACCAGCCACCTCTGGGCTGTCGCTCTCCCCTGGACCTCGGGGTCTCGGGCGTCTCATCTGAAGGTAGAAACAGGCCGACTGCACCAGGCTGTCGTCACGACAGTGAACTGAGGTGCCCTCGAGAGCAAGGCTGGCCATGCGCCCCAGCCCCCGAGGGTCACTGCTGCAGTTCCCACTCCTGGTGCCAACGAGGCTGTGGGTTTTGCCGGCTGAGTCTGGGTCTCGCCCACTTGGAGCTTCCTCAGCAGGCACATGTGGGGTGGCATGTGCCTGGCGTGTGTGCAGCAAGAGTGGATACGTATGTGTGTGCGTGTGCATGTGTGTGCGTGTGCATGGCACGTACCTGAGCGCAAGTGAGGGTCCCAGAAGCCAGTGGCACCGCCCCGTCCCGCACCTCGGCCCCTCCTGCCCAGGCCGCCCTTCTGAGGGTCCTCTGGGGGGACACTTCCATCCGCAGGAAATGAGGAGAGGCGGACAGAGGCAATGTGAGCCCCTGGGTCACCCAGCCCCAAGAACAGAGACTCAGTGGCGGTCGAGGGCACCCCAGCGCGTGAGGGCCGCCTGCTCTGACCACTGCGGCTCTCACGGTGGGAGACGTGTCAGTGTCCTGTGGCTGCTGTAACAAACTGTCACAAACTTGGTGGCCTGAACAACACTCATTTATTAGTTCACAATTCTGAGGTCAGAAGCCAGACACGGGTCTCACAGGGCTGAAACCGAGGTGCTGGCAGGGCCGTGCCTGCTGGACAAGACGAGCCGGGAGCACCGTGTTCCACCCGGGAGCCAGGAAGCCTCCATGACATCTGGGCACGCTGGGGACTCGGAGCCAGCACGGAGAGGCCTCATCAGGGAAAGAACGGCTGTGGCCTGGGGCACAGGGGATGCGACATGGCTGGTCGCGGTCAGAGGGGCCAACTCCTCACTCTGAGGCGGTGAGTGACGGACGCCGCGAGGACTCCTCCCTGGGTCCCTGGAGGACCCAGAACCGGCCTGGGTGGAGAGCGGCCTCTCCGGAGGGCTCCGGCTGACAGAGGATGAGGGGTTCCAGGACGGGACATCCCTTTCGAGGACGCTGTGAATTAGCCCCAGGTGCCGGCCGGCTGTGAGCGCCACAGGAACAGCCAGAAGACGTGCCGGATGGAAGCGCAGCCGGCGGGGCCCTGCGGGACCCAACCAGGAGCAAACTTGACCCGCCATAGGGACACAGCGGGAACCGGGACATGGCAAGAGGCCGACAGCCCTCGGGGAGCCCGTAACTTAGGGGATTCGAGAGAGACGCAGCGACCAATCGCGTCGTCTGAGCTTCAGCGAGAGCCCGATTCGAAGCAGCGAGCTGAGACGTGGGGGGACACACGGGGACAGGGGCACTAGGTGGGCGATATTAGGGAGCCACTGGGCACGGTTTCAGGGCAACAAGGGTTTGGTTTGGCGGTTATACATTATACATATACATATATTTGAGAATCCCTGTATGTTAAAGGTTCTGTTGATATATTTACAGAAGAGATTTTGTGAGGTCCAGGATTTGCCCTAAGATATCTGCGGGGAGACAGCGTCCTATGTCGAGACGAGTCGCAGCTGTGCAGAGCTGGAGACTGGGGTGGGTGGAGGGGGCCCGGCAGCCCCTCCTCCTCCTGGTAACGTGCGGAACCTTCTGCCATCAACATTAGGATGCGGACGTTAGTAAAAGGTCACCAGTAAACAAACTGGTGCCCCTGTGCAACGGAATAGCACCCCCATAAGACAATAAGCGCTGTGAATTTTCCAGAAGCAGGTAAGACTGAACCATGGCGTTCTGCTGGGATAAAACTGCCCCCCACGCAGAGAGGCCCCACTGGGCCGGCAAGAGGGGAGCAAGGCCCTTCCCGAGAAGCCGACCAGGCTCTCCACGGCGCTCCATCCACTCAGGAAACGGCAGGGCCTGGCGACGCCACAGGAGGCTCCGCGCCAGGTGGGAGTCGCTGCAGGTGGAGGTGGGCTCTCCCCTCCCCCGCCCCAGGAGTGGGTGGGGCCGGCAGGTGGGAGCACCCAGGCCTTCTGGAGGACACAGGTGGCCGGGCAGGGCGGCCGGGAGCAGCAGAGGTCAGGAGGACAGCAGGGGGAGGGGCAGGGCGTGCTGGGTCCGGGGGGTGCGGCAGGGTTGTCGGGGCACCGGGCACGGACGAAGGTGGGTCTAGTGAGCCGCAGCCCTGGGACTGGGAGGCGGCCGCGCAGAGAGCCCCCACAGTGGTTGGCTGGTGAACAACAGCCTTGGGGGCAGGAGGGTTGGGGTCTCGGTTGGAAGCATTTGCTGGTTTCCTTGCTGTCAACGCTCCTGCTGTGGTCGACTTCAAGCTACCATCATGGTGTCAACTGGCTCAAAAATTCCTAAAAATTTAACAATCAGTTGTCATGAGCTGGCTCCAGCCAGTACAAGCTGGCTCTGCACCCCTGCGGGGCTGGCTCGGGATGGGTCCCTGCAGCTCTCGGGGGCTGCAGCAGCTGTGGACGCGCAGGTCCCTCTGCCTGCAGGGACGGGGCAGGTTCGAGGTTTGGGACGAGCTGCAGAGTTGCAGACAACAGCATCGCACCTGCTGAGCAGAGCGAAAGATTTATTCAGTGTTCACGGAATGGCCCAGAGGACGACAGAATTGCACTTTAGACGGAGCTTCCAGGAGAGACAACACCGGAGAGACACTGGCTGAGGAGCTGCCACAAGTCTGGAATATTCCGCCTCTGTCACAATCTGGGACAGCGGCAAAGCTGCCTCACTCCCCAGGTGACTCGGCTCAGGACCAAGTCTCTGCCAAGGCACCTGGCTGGGGGCAGAAATCACAGGAGAACCAGCACAGGAGCAGGGAACAGGGTGCTGAGCCTGCGGCCCCGCAGACAGGTCGTCAGCCAGATGGGGCAGCACCGCGCCCCTGCGCCCACCCGGAGGATGGGCCGAGAGTGCCCAAGCCCTGGGCTCCCCTCCCGCGCCCCACCCCCGCGGACGCTCAGTGTGCAGCGGAGCCCCCTGCCTCTTAGCGCCCGGCCACGCCTCCTGCTCTTCACTCCTAAGGCGGCCTCCTTGCGCTTCCTGCCCCCCTTGCGCTTCCTGCCCCGGCTTTGGGGGCCCATCCCCTTGCTGACTGCCAGGAGCTGTCCAAGGTGGCCGGCCCTGCGCACACCGCACGTTCCCAGCCCCCAATGTGAAGGGAGCCACGCGGAACTGGACCTGAGAGGCCGGTGCCGGCCAGGCCCTGCCTTCAGCACAGACCGCCCCATCTCCCACCCGGCGACCTGGGCAGAGCCAGAGCTTCCCGCCGCCTTCGGTGAAGGAAAACACACCCAGGCTCACACCCACTCTCACGTCACCTGCCCTCCCCGCAGGCCGACTGTGGGCTCTGGCTCTGTGGCGGGAGGGGGTCCTCGCTTCCCTCCTGCTCACGGCCCCTGCAGAGAAGGCTGGCCGTATCTTAGGGCCAGATTCCCACCACCAGGGCCCTTCCCTCAGAGGAGCCACCTCACCCCCCATGCTGCCAGCATGCCGCTCCCCAGCCCTCCACGCAACGGCCCTGGCAGCCTCCAGCCCGTGCCCCTCCCACTGCCAGCCGGCTCAGGGGCCTGCGCGGTGGTCCTGGAGCTCCCCGAGGAAGAGAGCTGGAGCCTCCTTTTCCTCCCTGCCCTCCATGGTCTTCCAGCCCAGGGACAGCCCCTGGACATCCGGATGGTCCTGCTGGTGGCTAAGCCAGACTCTGGCCCATCTCCCATGGCTGGACCACCCAAGGGCCCCGCTGCCTGCACCTGGGAGCCCCAAAGCCCAGACAGGAAGCCATGAGTGTGGGGAAGGGTCCTGGGCCCAGGCTCCTCTTCCAGGGCTGGGGCTGGGGTTAGGGTTAGGTTAGGGTTGGGGTTGGGGTTAGGGTTATGTTTGGCATCGTGTTGAGTTTGGGGTTGGGGCTGGGGCTGGGGTTAGGGTTGGGGTGGGGGTTGGGGTTAGGGTTATGTTTGGCACTGTGTTGAGTTTGGGGTTGGGGATGGGGTTGGGGCTGGGGTTAGGGTTGGGGTGGGGGCTGGGGTTAGGGTTATGTTTGGCACTGTGTTGAGTTTGGGGTTGGAGTTAGGGTTGGGTTGGGGCCGTGGTTCCCCTGATGCTTGTGGAGCACCCAGAGGTGAGGCTACAGAATTGTGCCGCAGGAAGCTGAGCCTGGGCCCGGCCAAAGGGGCAGGGAGATACTGGCTGCCCAGTGGCCAGAGGGTACCACGAACCTCTCGCCGCCCCTCACCTCCCTCTGGCCTTGAAATTGCCTGAAGCCTCCCCAGAAACATGACCCCTCCGTACTCTCCACTCTTGGGAAGTGGGGGAGTCCCAGCCACAGACCCTGAGCTGGGGCTGCCCCAGGGTCCGTCTGCAGGCTCCCCCTCCTCCTCCCGTGAGGACCCCGGGGAATCCCACCCGATCCCAGACCTGTGACTCGCGGCCCTCCGTGGCAAAGGGCCTTTGCACATGGGGTCAGGCCGTGGTCGGGCGCTGACCCTCTGTGCTCCTGAAGCTCCTATGAGGGCCCCTTACCTGAATGGCAACGAGCCCAGGGCCACCCACGTCCCATGAGGCTGGGACCTCCACTGAGACATCCCCTTTGTCACGTGCTCGTCACCGTCTCTGGACATCAAGCTGGGGCAGGGCTGTCCCAATGGCTGCTGAAGATCTAGAAGCCCCCGTCAGGCAGTGCAGGGTGGGGGCAGGGGCTGAGTCAGCCCAAGGGCCCACGGGGGGCATCCAGGGCGTCCCTGCTCCTGTGTGGGCTGCGAGGAAGAGCCAGGCTGGGCCCAGGCAGGGCGTCATCTCACGGGGGCTCCGCTGCCCTCCTCGGCAAGTCTCCCGCATGGGTCCTAGGCCTCTCGGGGGTGGGGCCCCAGGAGGGGAGGGGCGGGGGCAGGGAGGGGACAGATGCACCCAGGAGGGTATTCCCGAGGATTCCAGACACCAGGGAGGGGGCTCCAGTGAGCAGGAAGGAGCTTCCCGGGTCCCAGAGTGTCAAGGGCTCTACCTGTGGTCCTCCTCAGAGGGGAGGTGTTTTCCCCTGGGCGGCCAGGAAGGTGGCAGCTCAGGTACCTGGCTCGAGAGAGGGAGAGGGAGAGGAGCCTTCCAGGCCCTCTGGGTCCTCTCCCACCTCCTGGCAGCAGGAGCCAAGTGCGAGTCCGGTGGGGCAGGGGAAGGAGCCCCCCATACTGCCCAGGCCCCGCCTGAAGAGCCCTGTTAGGGTGGGATCTGGGCTCTGGGCCGATTCTGGGGAAAGAGCAAATGAAGAGTCCCTGGCAGCAGGGAAGGGCCCCCCCAAAGTGCCAGGCGAGCCTGGCGGCACCCCCAGGACACAGGGCCAGAGGCAGAGCCCTGCTTTCCATGCCTGGGCCTTGGTCCACACTCTCCCGCAGACCTAGCTTCATGTCTGCCAGGCAAACCCTCCGGGCAGCAAGCTCCTGCATTTATCAAAGGAGTCTGTGTCCCTTTGTGCCCCACAGAGAGCCAGTGACGCGCCTGGCCCCTGACACACACACCCTTAGCGTGAGCTTTCGAGGCTCTTTGCTCTGGGCAGAAACCCCACAGCCCAGGGCCATCTGCTCTGTCGGCACCTATTTCCTCTGAACATTGGACCTCGACACCCCACCACATGCCGACCCCATCTGTGCCAAGTGGGCCACGCTGGCGCCATGCAGCACCCCTGCACCCTAGGGTGCCACTTGGTTCTAGTTCTCACTGGAAGCGCAATCGTTCCTGCCTGTTTCTGTACGGGTCGGCGTCCCCCAAGCACCGCATCACCCGGGCAGTGTGGTGGGAGGGCAGGTGAGCAGGGTGTGGACCCTGCCTCTGCGTGCACTGGGCACGTCTTCCCGCCGGCTCCTCGTCTGGACAGTGGGCAGAGCGACACCCACCAAACCCTCTACGCTGTAGATGCCCCCTCAACGCACCCTGCACGTGCTGGCCCTGGACAGCTGCCTATACACGCCACCCCCTGTGGGCGCAGGTGCGGGAGGGTATCTGGAATCCGTTGGCTGTTTCTTTCTAATGTGCCATGACTGAAAAATGAGGACTTTGTTCCGATGAGCATTTCCAGTCTCTGCTGCAGCACAGCGGACAGGTCTGACCCTGCGAGCGCTACATCTCGGAACCGGCGTGTGGCTGAGCTGTCAGAATACAGCAAGCCATGAGGATGGGGCACGCTGGCCCCAGGCACGAGCTCTCGTTCCCGCTTCAAGACAAGTGACGCTTTCCAAACACAGATTACCCTAGATTTGTCATCATTTTTAAGCATCTGCTCAATGAAGCATCTATACTTTTTAAGTCCATAAACGATTTACACTTATCACTTATTTGCCCCCCCAAAATATATTCAAAGTAATTTAAAAATAAACACTCATACAAAAAGGCAGTAAGAAGTGAAATTAGAAATCAGAATCACATAAGTGGAGGTGATATCCACCCAGAGCGTGAAGTAATATGGGTGATAAAATCAGCACTGAATTTTCTCTGAGATTCCTGGCAGCAAAGGTGAAAAGAGAGAGTTTCTGGTGCTGGAGCAGAGGAAATATCCCGTTGGTTGGCCTTGAAACATCGAACATCAGTCCTCCCATCCTTAGCAAAGGAGCCGCTTTAGGTATCAGAGAGTAGAAAAGCAAGGCACGGTAGCGACCCCAGGGGATGGCCTTCTGAGACAGGGTCAGCAGGGGAGGCAGGAAGCAGGTGGGACCACGTCTGTCTGGCTGCCGACACTGCCCCTCGGGGGTCTACGCTGGACCTTTCCCAGGTTTCTTTCCAGGTTTTTTCCCCTCTCGCTAGACTGAAATTTTGGCACAAGGGTTACTCTAAACAAAATCTGAGAATAGACGAGATGTTGAGTGGTCACTTTGAGCCGTACGTTCCACTTAGCTCTCTGGAAAACCTGCTCTCTGTGACTTTGCTCCTGGAAAGGGGCTTGTGTTCAGATGCTCTCGGGAAGCACAAGGTAAACAAAGGAAGCCAGTGCCCCAGCAGGGGACTTGGAGCCCTCGGCAGGTGAATCCCCATCCGAGCCTCCGCGTAGGCTCTCACACTCGCGGAGCGCACACCCTCCTCTCTGACTGCATCCGCGTCCCACGGGCTCCAAGTCAGGGAGGCCGCACCGCAGAAGGAACACGGAATGTCACGATGGGCCTGCAGGGTTGCCGTCCCAACGGGATCCTTTCCCGATTGTGCCGTTGTGGGCAAGTCAGTCCATTTCTCTAAGCTTCGGTCTCCTTGTCCGCCCAGGGTCCCGTGGTGAAGCTGCCTGGCTTGAGGACGCTGCCATGAGGAAACGCAATGCGTGAAAGCTCTATACAAAGTGGCCGTGACCACCCGGCTCAAGGGGGAGAGAAGCCTCAGTCAGACTCCACCTGCTCCCAAAGCCACGGTGGCCACGGGGTCCGCCTGGAGTAGGCGCTAGGGCACCGGGCTGACGGGGTCCTTAGGGATGGGGGCGCTGGGCAGGGACTTGAGATACTCCAGGTGCCGCCTGGCATCCTCCTGGTTGTGGCGCACATAGTACACCACATAGGCAATGACCATGGCAAACCAGCCGAACATGGTGACCAGCATGGCCACATCAGTGGTCTTGTGGTGGACGCTGCAGAAGCTGACGCCCGAGTCCAGCGCCTGGACCAGAGGCTTCCCCACGAACTCCTCCTGCACAGCCGTGTGGCAGGCGATCTCATCCACCGAGTCGGGGTCCAGCTTCAGCTCCCACAGGGCCTCCTGCAGGGCACACTCACAGTGCAGCGGGTTGTGGGACAGGCGTATCTTGGCACTGAGCTTGCCCAGGGCGTCCTTCGGAATCCTCCGGATGCGATTGTGGGACAGGTCCAGCAGCCGCAGGGCTCCGGCCAGGCCCGAGAAGGCAGTGGGGCCGATGGTCTCGATGAGGTTTTGTGACAAGTCCAGCTCTCTCAGCTGGGTCAGGTGCTGGAAGGCTCCGTTGGGGACGTGGGAGATTTTGTTGGCGTCCAGTTTCAGGAGCACAGTGTCTGTGGGGATGTCCTTGGGGACCTCCTGGAGGCCCCTAGCGCTGCAGAGGACAGCCACAGCCCCAGCGTGGTCGGGACACCAGCAGGGCTGCGGGCAGGAGGCGCCCAAGTGCAGGCAGAGGAGGAGGAAGAGGCAAGACCCTCGGGTGGAGACCAGCAGGGGCGAGGGGCTCTGCTTGCCCCCCGTGGCCATCCTGACGCGGCCTGGGCACAGAGGGCACTCCCCTTCCCTCTGGGAGAAGCTTTCTCTGCTCTCGGCTCTGAAAGGGAGCAGGAAGAGAGCGGACAGGGGAGGAGGGGTCAGCATAGTCCACCGGGGGTGTCCAGCTGGCACCCTCACGCTGTGACCATGGGGGACCTCGCATGCACACGGATGGGCCTGGGGCGGGGATCACACCTCCTCAAAGACCCCTGGAACCTATTTCTGCAGATGCCCCTCTGGCCACGGGAGCATCTAATGCTGAGGACAGCTGCCCGCTGGCGGAGGACAGGCGGTCAGTGGCCAGAGGACCCCTCCCAGGGGCAGGGCCAGGGCCAGGGCCAGGGCTGGGCGGCCGGGACCCCCCAGCTCCTCAGGGCTGGAGACCCCAGGCCGGCTGGGCGCAGGGCCGGGTGGGCGCGGCGCCGGGGGCCACTCTGCCTGTCCGCTCCGCAACCCTTGACCACCACGACAGATGAAGCTCTGCTCCCGTCCCTAAAAGGACAGCCGCGCACCGGCCCGCCTTTCACCCCAGCTGTCTGAGCAGCGTGGAGAACGGGAGACCCAGCCCTGTGCGCGCGGCCGCGCTGGGCGTGGAGTGGCGGGGCCGCGCGCGGGGCCCGCGGGGCTCGGACCCGGACCTGGACCGCACTGGGGGGTGGGGGGCCAGGGGGAGGGTCCGCGCTCCCATGGCGGGAGGGGCTGTACCTGCGCGGTCGACGCTGCTCTGCGCGCTGCTCTCGGCCTCTCGGAGCCCGCGAGCCCCGGCGACTCCCCGCGCGGCCGCCCGCGCCCCCGCGGCCCCGCCACCCGCGCCCGCGCCCGTGCCCGCTCGCCGGGAGGCCGCGCTCTGCCTGTGCCGCCGGGGCGGGGCGGGGCCGGAGCGGGGCGGGGCCTGATGGTGAGGGGCGGGGCCAGGGTGGGAGGGGCGTGGGAGAGGACCTGAGCGGGGCTTGCGGGAAGGCTGGGGTCGGGGGTCCTGGGCGGGGCCTGAGTTAGAGGAGGGGCGTGGCCCGAGGGGCGAGGGCGGGGCTTTCAGGTGCTACGGGGCTGGCGTGCGGCACCGAGACCAGGCGGGGCCGTGCGAGCCGCGGGCGGGGCCGAAGACTGGGCGGGGCCATGGGCGGAGCTGCATGCAGGGCGGGGCTGTGGGCGGGGCCTCCCATCAGGGTTCCCGGGCCCCTTCCTGCTCACGGCCCCGCCCAGCAGCCGTGTCCGAGGTCGGTGCGTGTGGGCCTCCCGAGGGGGGCAGGGAATGCCAGGTGGGGGTATTTGAGCTGAACCCGAGCCTCCCCAGGTTCCTTTAAAGTAGCCTTATTGTGGATTAATTGATAGACAATGAACCGCATATTTAAATTTATACGTTTGGATATTTGCGTACACCTGTGAAACCATCGCAGCAGTCAAGACAGTAAATGCCCCAAAGTTTCCCCCTGTCCTCCCTTCCTTCCCTCCCCTCACCAGGCAAGCACTGATCTGTTTTCTGTCACTACAGATCAGTTTGCATTTCCTGTTTTATACAAATGGGATTATACATTCGTACCTTCTGGTCTCTTCTTTCAGCATAATTAGTTGATAATTGGGGCTCGCCTGTGTTGATGGGTTACCGGTAGGTATTCCTTTTAGTGCTGCGTAGTGCTGCTTGCACAAAAACACTACAGTTTGTACATCATTCACCTGTTTATCCGCCTTTGAGTTGTTTCCAGTTTGGGGCTCTTAGAGATAAAGCTGGTGTGATCTCTGCACAGGTCTTTGGACAACGGCTTCTATTTCTCTGGGTAAACCCCTGGGAGTGAGGTGGCTGGGTCGTATGGTAGCTGGAGTTAAGCTGCTCAGAAACGGACAAAGTGATTGTACCATTTTACATTTCCACCAATGGCGTACACTCCATGTTCTCACCAACACTTGGTGTGGCCCGTCTTTTTAATTTCAGACGTTCTGGTGAGTGGTAGTGATAGCTGGGATTGTGGCTGTGATCGGCAGCTCCCTGGTGGCTAATTACGTTGCGCACCTTTCATCTGTTTACTTGCCGTCTTCTGTAGGGCAGTGTTCTGTCAAAATCTTTTACCCACTTTTAACTGGGTTGTTTTCTTACTGTTGAGTTTTGAGAGCTCTTTGTGTATTCTAGATACAATTCCTTTATCAGATATGTGATTTGTAAATATTTTCTCTGAGTTTGTCAATTGTCTTTTCATTCTCTTAACAGTTTTTCAAAGAGCAGAAGTTTTTAATTTTGAGGAAGCCCAATTTATCAATTTTTTCTTTGATGGATTGTGCTTTTGGTACTACACGTAAGAAATCTTTGCCTAACCCAAAGTCACAGGTTTACGTTTGGGTCCGTTATCCATTTTGAGTAATTTGGGCATGTGGTGTGAGGTATGACTCAGTTTACTTTTGTGTATTTGGATAATCAGTTTTTTAGAGCTGTTCATTGAAAGGCTGTCCTTTCTCTAGTTTGCTGGGAGTTTTTATCAGGAATATAAGTTAGATTTTGTTTTCTCCACATCTATTGAGAATCTCTTTTTTTTGGTCTGTTAATATGATAGATTATATTGATTGACTTTCAAGTATTAAATCGGCTTGTGTTTTGGGGCTGAATCCCACTTGGTCGTGATGTATTGTCATTTTTATACGTGGTGAATTATTTAATGAATATTCAACTGCTGAGGTTATGTTTTTATTGAATGTTGTTAGTTTGTATCATTCAAGGAAATGTCCATTTCATCTAAATTGTTGCATTTATCAGCATAAAGTTGTTCATAATATTCCCTCATTATCCTTTTACTGTCTATAGAGCACGAAGTGATATCACTTCTCTCGTTCCTGATGTTGGTAATTTCTCTTTCTTTTCTTTCACTGATCAGTCAGGTTAGAAGGTTATTAATTTTATTGACTTTCTGAAAGAGCCAGTTTTGGGTTTCATTGATTGTTTCACTTTTTTTTATTGATGAGTTGCACTCTGATCTTTATTCTTTCTTTTGCTTTGATTGGGTTTAACTTTCTCTCTTTTGGTTTCTTAAAGTGGAAGCTGGGGCCACTGATTTGCAACCTTTTTCTTTTTAGCGCAGGCATTTTAGTACTTTAAATCTCCATCTCTGTCCAGCTTTAACCACATCCCAGAAATTTTGACATGTTATAATTTTGTTTTCATTAAGTTTGAAATAATTTATAATTTCCCTTTTGATTTCTTTTTTGACTCCTGAGTTCAGAAGTATGTTATTTCATTTGAAGATATTTGGAGATTTTTCCAGAGGTTTTTCTGTTTTTGGTTATTAATCTAAACTCATTGTTGTCAGAGGACATATTCTATATGTTTTAGATACTTTTAAATTTATCAATAGTCATTTTATGGCCCAGAATAGGGTTGATTATTGCTGCATGTGAGCCTGAACGTGGGTCCTGTCTGTCAGTGGAGTGCGCTGTAGATGTCAGTGAGGTCGAGGTGGCCGATCGTGTTATTTGTGTACTGTGTTATTATGGACTTTGTCTACTTGCTCTATTAATTATTGAGCGGGCGTGTCGCAATCTCTAGCGACAGTTGTGGATGTGTCTGTCTGCGCCCGCAGCTGTATCAGTTTTTGCTTCGTGCATGTCGAGACCCTGCATCCAGATTACTAGGTGCTCTTGGTTAACTGACTCCTTTATCATTAGGAAATGGCTCTCTTTTTCCCAAGGCGCTGTGACTTGAAGTCTATGCTATCTAACATGAACATAGCCACTCCAGCTTTCTGTTGATGAGGTCAGCATGAGATATCCTCTTCCATCCTTTCACTTTCAACCTAGAGCGTTAAAACTGCTTACAGCCGCCCCCTCCAGGATTCGCAGTGTCAAAGTCTCCGTCAGTGTGTGTATCGGCTCCCAGGGGAAAGACGATGACTTTTCAGTGGAGGAACCACCCGTCTAATGACAGGGTTAGGATCATCGGTGATTGGACAGACTGACATCGTGTACCCGTGACATGGGACACTGGTAAGGACATGTCCCTTCTGTGCCATTCCCGCAGCGTGCCTCACCTCATTTGCACACACAGACACTCCAAACTGGAAGCTTACAAAGTGACCAGGCAATGCGTACCAAAGCAAAAAGAGCATGAAACGCAAGACAAGTCTGAGTAACTGTCACAGATTGGAAGAGACTAAGGAGAAGTAACAGCTACATGCACCGCGCTGTCCTGGCACAAAGAACGTTAGTGGGCACTGGTGAGCCTGATTCAGGTCGGCAGTTGCGGTCGTGTGACCGACGGTGACTTCCTGGCTTTGATCGCTCACGCCGGAAGCGGCGATCGCTCCGCTCGGGCTGGAGTGTGTCCTCGTGCAATTTCTTCCTTTCTGTCCCATCTGGCCTTCATTCCTGTGTCTCCCAACACAGCACGGCAGGTGTGGCACGAGCACCCCGCAGCGGGACATGGCCCCCATCCTGACCTCACGCTGTTGCTGTCATACCTCGTACTCACACGTGTGTAATAAACCCCACAACACAGTATCATTACTTTTGCTTTAAACACTCATTTATCTTTCAAAGAGATTAAAATGATACAAGCTGGGAAACTGGTGTGTTAAAAATGGAAGAGATGCCAAAGCCCAGCCCAGACAGGGAATATTTTTAATATTTAAATCAAACAAATTAATGCAGTTACCACCTAAAACTACAATGCAGACATGGATGAAGCCACAGACATTACGCAGAGTGACAGAGGCCAGACGCTCAGAGCACAGGCTGGCAGTCCCATTTTAGGAAGTTCAAGAGCAGGCAGGACGCGTGGACAGGGAGGGGCCCGAGGTGGGGGACGGGCCACGGGGTTTGGAAATGCTCTGTGCCTCGGTCCGGGAGCTGGCTGCTAACATAGGTGAAACCTCATGGCTGCTCACACTCAAGTCCTGTGCCCGTGACTCAGCGCCGGTTATGCCTCCGTAAAAAAACCGCGACATGCAGCACGTTTGCGAGTCACAGGCGATTTCGGATCACAGGGGTTAAGAGCGTGTGCATCAGTCGTGTCGCGTACTCGTGTAAAGTCGCTTGGCAAGTGTTGACTTTGGGTGCTCTCAGCTCTGCCCGTGGGGCCTGCCCCTCTTGGGATGCTGCCGGGGTCTCCCAGGGAAAGCCTGGCTCGCCGCCCACTCTGGAACTCAGCCTGTGCTCCCAGAAACACCAGAAACCGTCTCATGCCCCCCTGAACCCGTGGTCTGACCACTGTGGCCTCCCTTCCGGCTGTAACCCGCTCAGGGCTAATCCTCTCCCTTTCTTATCCTCCCGGAACCCAGGCCGCGTGGTCTGGGATAAAACGCGGCGGCTCCAGCTGGTTAATGGGTCCCCGACAGGAAGGCTGTGTGGCCGCGAGGTCTGAGTGCGTCTGGCGGTCTCTCTGGGGATCGGCGTGGTGGAGCCGGGTGGTGGGGGCAGCATCCACAAGGCCGGGATGAAATCAGGGAAATGACTAAGACGTCCCCGGGGAGGCCAGACGCTGCCCTGCCACACTTGGGAAGCCGGGGCCGCTGCGGCCATCCGGGAGTGTGCTGGCTGCCCTGCCGCCCTCTGGGGCCCTCTGTCGCCCAACTCCACATGGTCCCACGGCCAGCCCCCGCCCCTCACCCAGCCTGGGGACCCTCACACAGAGCCCCAGGCCTGCAGGCCGGCAGGGGGTGCACCATGGAGGGCCAGCCGCCAGGGGCAACCGCGCTCTCCAGAGAGCTCCACAGCGGCAGCTACCTCTCAGCAAATTGGTCCCAGCAGCTTTGGGCAGACGCTCCCTGAATTCCTGGATCTCCCTGGATTCCTGGATTTCTCTGCCTAACTTTGAAAACCTGGACCGGAAAAACAGAAAGAAGGCCGGGTGATGGTTCCCTCTGTGAACTAGAATAAAATCTAACTCCCTCCACCAGCCAACTGAATGGACCCCGTCTTGGCCAAGGGCACCCCAGAAACACTGAGGTGCCGGCCATGAGGGGCAGGGAGGTCAGACACGCCTCGTCACGCCCTCCTGTTTGGAGTTACTCTTTGTAACGATAAGATACTAAATCATTAACGGGCCTAGGCCATGCAGGACAAAGGTTAAACCGCGCCTGCCGGCCATCGGCGTGCTTAGCGGACCACTCGAGTCCAGTGTATGTCTGGCGGCTTGTCTCCGATGAGCAGACCTCCTTATCTAGCTTAAAACATTCCAAGCCTTTAGACAAAGTTCATTTCTTTAACCAATTACAAATCAAAGAATCTTTAAACCACCTATAACTTGTGAGCTCCCCCCTTTGAGATGGCCCATCTTTTCGGGCCAGTGTGTGCCTTCCATGTATTGATTTATGGCTCTACCTATAACTCCGTCTCCCTAAATGCATAAAACTAATGGTGACCCAGCCACGGTGAGTCCACCTGCTCAAGGCTTCTTGGGCGTGGCTCTCGGGGCCATGGTAGCACATACTCGGCTCAGAGTAAACCTCTTTAAATTGTTTTACAGAGTTTGGGTTCTTTCCTGTTGACACCTCATGGGCCTCCGAGCGGGGCCTGTGCAGCCGGCCCGTCCTTCCTCTGAGCCCCCCAGCGACTGAGCCTCCGCCCCTCCCCCAGCTTTCGGGAGCCCGGCCCAGGGAACCTCGTGTGTCCAGCCCTCTCCCCACCCTACCCCAGGCCTCTCAGGCCTCCTTCTGCTCCAGGTTGTCCAAGTTTGGTCTATTTTGTTGACATTTTCCAAGAACTGCTTTTAGAATATATTTATCATGCCAATTCTTTATTTTTTCCTATTTCATTAAATTCTGATGTTGTCCCAGCCTTTGCCTCTGGATTCATTTTGTAGCTATTTTTTGAGCCTCGAGTCATAAACTTAGACCATCTATTTCCATATATTTACTTTCAAACAAGTGCATTTAAGGTTATAAATGTTCCTCTGAAAACCCGCTCCGCAAATCGCCTTTCACGCCCAGTTCTCCCCGCTGGGCGCGGGCGTGGGGCCGGGCCGTGTGAGGGAGGACGGCGCCCGGCTCGGCGTCCTCGCCTGCTGCCCCCGTCCCTGCGACCCGCGCTGGGGCAGCGTCTGCTCGTGATCTCCGTGCCAGGGAACAGCAGGGACACCTCCCGGACACCAGGCCGCCCTGGTGAGGACGGTGGCCCCGGGGCACAGAGAGCCCAGACACTGGGCAGCAGCGTCCTCCCAGGGCTCACTAGGGTGCGCCGCTCACGGTCTAGCCCAGGGCGTGCTGAGAGGACGCAGGCGACTGACCCTCCACGTGCACCTCTGTCCTCTCACCGCACACATCCCCCGTCCCAGTGTCACTGTCCTGGTGCCATGGCTGACAGCGTGGAGGTGCCCTTGGAACCCGTCCGGATCCGCTCTCTGGTGTGGTCCCTACTCGGTTCCTCTGAGTGTGTGTGTGTCTGGGCGTGAAGTGCCTCCTCCGGACCCTCCTGTAGCCGGGTGGCTGTGCTGGGTAGGTTCAGAGTCATGCGGACACCTATGGGATGTTTGCTCGTATGTCCTTCACATGTGCAATATGCGTGTTTGTGTATGTGTGTGTATCTACATATATTATACTTGACTCACACGTGTAATATGTGATGGTATATAAAAGTACACACATGTATGTCGACATCCGCACACACGTTTGTAGACACACGCACGCACACAACACACACCCACAGAACAGCCCCAGGCCTGCGCACTGCGTTGCGCAAACCCTGCCCTGTGGCCTTTTGCTTCCTGGGTCCTGATTTCCGAGAGGAATCCGAGATCTCAACTATTACTGTGAATTCGCCAATTCCTCCCCAAATTCCTGCCAATTTTGCCTTATATATTTAGAAGCGGGTGTTAGGCAAGAGTCCTGATGGTGCCATCTTCTCAGTGGGCTTGTGCCTTTTCCAGTGAAATGTCCTCTTGGTCCCCAATGGGACGAGCGTTTGGCACTGAGTTCTGCTGTCTGTGACAAGTCTCTGCACCACTCTGAGGCTTCAGCCTGGCACAGATGCCCCCGGCTTTCAGGTATTAAATGTCACTTTGTTTTGGGTGAGTCTTTGTATGTGGAAAACAGCAGGAATTTGTTGTGTTATCTTTTTAATCCCAACATGAGAATCTGCACTTAAATGTGCTGCGATTACTGACACAGTTAGACTCTTCCCTGCTTTTTAACTTCACATTAATTACTCTTTATTGGTATTTTTTCTATCCTTGATTTTTTTGGTTGTTCCATTGAATTCCTGGTGAAAGTTCTTCCTTCATTTCCGTCCTACTAGTGGGACCCTAAAGTTTTGCCTCCGTGTCTCTAAGGCTGCGTCTTCCTCCCGGCGCTTACGTCTGGTCTGGTCGGCGTCTGCTTTCTTCCTCCCGAGCAGGACGAGAACCTCCTCCCTCTCCAGCTGACCCCACAGCCCTCCTCTGCCTCCTCCCGGGTGAAGCCATCTGGGATTTTAATTCTAGGCTACTGTTCGATTTTAAAGATATTTTCGAACTTCGCTGAGGCATAATTCACAAATAGGAACCGTCTGTCTTCAAGGTGCACGGCTTGTCCCGACACACATGTGCATCCGGTACGGCCACTGCAGTGGCCAGTGAACACCTCGCCCCTCCCAGCGAGCAGTTTCTCTTCTTTCTTTCCTCTCTGTGCAGTGAGAACACTTGACATCCGCCCTCCCAGCAAGCTTCAAGTACACGACACGGTTGTTAACAGCACGGTGGCCAGAGGCACTAAGTTTCAGTCCTGGATTTGGTTGTGACGTTGTGCCCGGACAGTTGTAAGACTTGGCCACACGTGTGGGTGAGGTGTTTGCTGCCCACAGAGCTTGGGGTGTGTGTGTGTGTGTGTGTGTGTGTGTGTGCGCCTGTGTGTGCGTGTGTGCGTGTGTGTGTGTGATGGACCGAACGCCCGTGTCCTCCCAAGAACCTGCCTGCTGGAGCCTTCACCCGGCGCGGCTGTGCTGGGAGCCGGGGCCTCTGCGCAGTTACGTGCCGTGGGCTGGAAGGCGGGGCCGTGACCCAGCAGGACTGCTGTCCTGGTACGCGGAGGCCCCCGAGAGCTCGCATTCTCGCGTGGGCGCGCAGAGGAAAGGCCACCCGAGGACGCGGCAAGAAGACGCTGTCAGCGAGCCAGGAACGGAGACTTCACCGGAAATCCCGCTTGCCGCAGCCCGATCACTGACTTCCAGTGCCCAGAGCTGTGAGAAGATTGATTTCTCTTTCACTGAAGCAGCCCGGAAGATGAGACAGCGCGTGTTGTTTTGTTTTCTGTCGTTCATCTTTGAGGAATTCTTTCGGGAAGGACGCGTGGCGACACGCTCTGTGTCCTTCGATTCTAAAATGACTTTATTTGGAGCTGCCACTCGAATGCCAGTTTGCTGAGTCTGCGATGCCGGAACAAAACCGCGTCCCCTTGGAAGTCTGCAGACGTTCTCGTGTCTCCGTCATCGCGGCGGGGAAGCCTGGAGCCAGCTTTTTGGTTTGGGTTTTTTTTTTAAATCATGTCGGTTTTTAAGATTGCCTTTTTTCTCATGGGCCTAAAATGCTATGAAGACACATGTGGGGTTTGGTTTTCACCGGACTCCGTCAGACCGCATGTGTCCCTTCTGCCGTTCCCGCGAGCGTTCCATTCACAGAGTCGGTCCTGTGGCAGCCACTGCTCTGGGCACGGGGACACCGGCTGCCTGGGCACTCGCACCCTATGTCGCTGTCTCCTCCCGTCAGTCCCGTTCTTCTCCGCAGCTCTTGGTGGAGGGACGTCTGCATTTGTCCTGAGTGTCGGGTTTCTCTCTCGTTTTCCCTCTTTATCCTTGTCTGCTGCGCACAGACAGGCCGGGGTCTCTCCTGATATGATGATGAAACGAGGCGCGGACGAAAGCCAGCACCCGAAGGTGAGACCCAGCGGCTCTCCCAGTCACAGGTCCGTCCTCCAGCCTCTCACACTTGATTTCTCACCCATCACTTTTTAACTGTTTTTGGATGTTCACTTTTCATTTTTATGTTTCCTATTTAGTCTGGGGTGGCTGTGTCTCCTCCAGCAGGTACAAAGGTCATTCCCCTTTCCTCGAGGTCCTGTTTGCACCACTTCCCTGACACTTTGATGCCTCTTTCTGGTAGTTACTGGCTTTCCTCAAACGTTCGCTGGTCCTAGGCTGCCTGAGACTCGGTCAGAACTGGTTGGCTGCACGTTTAGCCACAGTAAGGGTGACATCGGTTGGCATCCAGAATGACAGTGGCTCTAACACAGCAGTGTGTTCCTCTGGCACATAAGGAAAAGCCCCACAGTAAGGACACAGGAGGCCCCACGGCAGCCCCATGAGGAGCCTTCTACCTCTGCCACAGCAGGTGTGGCCCTCATCTTCGTGGCCCCAGATAGCTCCTGGTGCTCCAGTCATCTCATCTGCATCCACCCTCCCGCAGCCCCACCTGGGGCCTGCTGTCTGAGTCCTGCCCCAGTGGAAAGTGGCCCAAGACCAACCCTTACAGCTCTCTCACATGCCTCGATGCCACGAGCCTCAATGAGGCCACCTCGCACTGCCCACAGCGGGGCATCCCCACGTCTGTGCCTCTGGAACCTGCTCGGTCCCCATTTACTTTCTCTGCCCTGTGAGTCTCAAATCCTGTGCCACCTCCTCCAAGAACCCCACCCCCAACCAATTCTTCGACAGAACACTCACTCCTCTCCCACCTGACCCCGGCCACGGCCCTCCCACGTCTGCCATCCTGCGTGTCCTTCTCACCTCGCTTCGGACCTCGAGGCCCTCGGGCAGGACTGGGTCTCGCTCAGAATTGTGCCCCTCCAGCCAGGGCCCCGGGGCATAGACAGTGCTCAGCAGCCAGGCACAAATGAACGAATGAATGAATGAGTGACTGGACGGCATCATGCCTGTCTCAAAAAGGTGAGACAGTAAGTGGTCAGTGATTCACTTCACGCCCACCCGTTGGGTTCTGACGGCCGCTGACTTCCGTGGCCACAGCGTGGTGCAGCCATGGATGGTGGGTCCAGTCCTGGCCTCCCCAGTGACCGCTGAGGGCCTGAGCAAGGCACCGCCCTCTCTGGGCTCCAGGTCCCGCGTCTGCAAAGAGGGCAAAACCTCCCTCACACAGGCTGCTGCTGGCGCACGGCTGGGCCCAAGCACGCACCCACAGACGGGCTCAGCCTGGGCCCCCCGGGGCGCTGCTGCTGGAATAGCCCTGCCCGCCGCCCCCCGCCAGGCGGGAACCCTGGGGTGAGCAGAGCCACGGGGAGAACCGTGCATGCACTGGTGGCCACTGAACCCTGCACTTAAAAGTGGTTAGGACGGTGACGTCCACATTGTGCATGTTCTAAGGGAGCAGAGTGGACGTGCCCTTGGGGGCTGCCGCTCTGGTCTGACCCCCAGGAGCAGCTGCCACCCCTTCCCTGGGCACCGCCGTCAGCATAGATGTTTCTGGAACCTGCAGACAGGGGGACGACACCTGCCCTGGGCAGGGGGAGTTCAGCCGGAGCTGCAGCTGGGAGCAAGAGCAGGGCATCGCCGGGCACAGGCTTGGGTGAGTTACAGACAAACGAGCGGACTTTCCCGCCAGTGGAGGGACACGCATGGTGAGAACATGTGGGGGGGTGGGCGGAGGTCCGTGACGTGAGCCCGGTCTGGTGGCTGCACTGGCAGTTTCAAACTTGCTTCGGAGCCCCCTGGGCCGAGGTGCTGGTGACGGGCAGGTCCAGCCACTGCCCAGAGCCGCGCACCAGCTCCCAGCGTGACTGTTCCAAAAGCTGGAGGAGGGACAGCTTCTGCGCAGGGATCGAGGGGTCAGCACTGCCGGGCGAGGGGGGCCTGGGGACAGGGAGGTGGCCAGAGAGCTTGGTTCAGGTGCAGAGACCTGCCCAGGGAGGGTGGACATCATCCGTGGCCTTGCTCCGTGACCAGGCGGTCCTTGGGCTCCGTGGGAGCTCCTGCAGGGGCGTGTCGGCACCACCGGGCAGGGGAAGCCAAGGGGGAGGGTGCGTGGTGCCCGAGTTCCAGCTTGGAGGGGTCAGGGCAACGCTGGGGCCTGGGTTTAGGGAGATGAAGAGGGAGCTACCAGGTCACAGCAAAAACTTGACTTTCAGCCCGAGGGGCCGCGGGTGCCCACGGGACAGGAAGCTTGCCTGTGGGTCAGAGAGAGCTCCGGGTGGCCCAGACACAGTGCCCTGACCACTGCACGCGGCAGTAACTTTATTGGTGGAGAGCGGAGACGGGACGGCCAGGCCGGCCCGAGACAGCAGATTTTGGGTTTTCATGGCGTCCCCCATCTTGATGGCTCCTGACAGCTTCTGCTTCCGTGAGTCGTGACACCAAACCAGGAGGCCCCTGGTGTCCCCAGCCTGCTGCGGCCCCTCCTCCTTCCTAGGCATGGCTGGCACGTGGCTCCCGGGGAGGGCCGGAGGGAGAGCTGGCCCTGCGCCTCCGCAGCCTGTCCCCGGCCTGGTCCAGGCCAGGCAAAGGGCGAGTTAGGTCACATCGGCACGTGGAGGCCATCTGGAGGGCATGGCAGGTCGCCCACCCCAAGTCCTCACAGGATGGACCCGAGGATGCCACCAGGGACCCTGACGCCAGGAAACTCAGCCTTGGCAGACGTGCTGCCCAGCAGGACGTGACCAAGGAGGGAATGGGCCCCGGCCGAGACCAGGCTCCCCGCTGGCAGTGCTGGCCCCTCACCTCTGGGTGGCCCGTCCCCTGCCTTGAGCTCTCCCCTCGGGGCACCTTGACACCGTCCAACTCAAGAGCTCAGCTGGCCAGCCACTGGAGGTGGCCACAAGGGGTCGCAGACCCACCCAAACCACGCCAT
The DNA here is from genome assembly GCA_004363605.1 of Indri indri. Classification (NCBI taxonomy): domain Eukaryota; kingdom Metazoa; phylum Chordata; class Mammalia; order Primates; family Indriidae; genus Indri; species Indri indri. The sequence goes on along the minus strand of RJWJ010005652.1, from coordinate 10,158 downwards.
GTGGTGCCCAGTGTCAGCCCGCGTCCCATGTGGGCACAGGAGAGAGAAGCCCACGTCCCCGAGGGCCAACCACAGCTGGCACTGCAGGTCCCAAAGCCATAGTCAGTAGTGAGCCCCGAACAGGGCGGCCACCTTCTGGAGGAGGGTCTTGTGGTTCGCGTACAGGGGGATGCGCTTGTCCACCACCTGCCACCGGATGGACACGCCCTGGTCATGGGTGTGCAGGTTCTGGAACGACAAAGGTCTGGCTTAGGAATATGCAGGCTTTGTCTAGGAATAGGGGCCACATCCCTGCGAAAGGCTGTACAGCAGCAGGGAGGCCACGACAGCCTCACCCTGGACACCCCTTAACAGCCTCCCCAGAGGACCTGGGTCCCAAGGACCCTTGTGGTCACCTGTCTAGCTCTCTCAGCTCCAGCCACCTGCTGTGGCCCTCCGGCCTCTCCTGGGTGCCCCCTTGGTCCCTCTGGACAAGGCTCTGACCCCTGCAGCCTCCACTCTCCAGCCCCGGGAGCCCGGGCATGTCCAGAGCACCCCATGTCCGCCCCCCCTCAGAGCCCGAGCCCCGTACAGAGTTCAGCCTCTTCAGCTCCACGTCGTTCTGGTCCTGGAAGTGGATGCTGACGGCCACTGTCTCGATCCAGGCATTGTCCGTGTTCCTCGGGTCGTCCATGTACCCTTTGTACACCTGCAGAGAGAGCAAGCTGAGCCCACCCGGCCACCGCCCAAGGGCTTCTTCCAGTGAGGGGCCCCACGGAGCCCCACCTGCCTCAGACGGACACGCCCGGGCGGCCCCGCCTCTGTCCCAGCTCTGAGCACGACTTCTGCTGCGCCTCAGCCGCCCGGCCTGGCCCCCGCCCTGCCCCGTCCAGCCAACCCGGGGCTGCCCGACGGCTCCATCCTTGACGACACCTCTCAAGGGCGCCCGGCTCCCATCCCGCTCCTGGCTCACTCCAGCCTTGGCACCACGGCCCTCGGACAAGACCCCAGACCTGGGCGGGGCTCACGAGGGGTGGCAGAGAGCCTCCGGGACACGGCTCATGGCACCAGGCAGACACAAAGGCCACCGGCCACAGGGGCCACGCATAATGAACGCCCAGAACAAAATCCAGAGGCAGGAGCTGGTGCAGCGGGAGGGCGGGGGCTCCGCATGCAGGTGAGGGATGCTTTGCTGCTAGACGGGGTGGGCCGCGCTGCAGCGTGGACGTGCCGCAGGCCACGGGATCGCTCACTTCGACGTGGGGAATGTTCGGTGAATTTACCTTAGGGAAAAGTAAATGCTTTAGACGGTAAAAAGAGAGGCGGCCTGGTACCCCGAGGGCCGTGGCGGCTAAGCCCAGGAAGCCGCTGCAGGGGTGAGGCTGCCGGCAGGCGCACTTGAGCCCACCCGGGTGGAACCACAGGACTGGTAACGACTGGCCGCCCACCCCGAGTGCAGTTCAAGCAACTGCTGGGCTGTGCGGGTGACAAAATACCAGGGAGTCCTGAAACAGACTGAGGTCAGTTTGTAAATGTGACCTGAAAATAGGACCCTCACGGCCGAGACAGGAAGCACATTACAGGAAAGGGCACCGTGGCCGTTTTTATTAAGAGCGTGTCTGTGTGTGTCGCGCGGAGACGGCTGGGGCGGAGCCTCTGCGGGAAGGTCGAGGTTTCCAGGGAAGTAAAGGGAGCAGCCCGGCCGGCCCCCGTCGGGGAGTGCGGTGGGGGGCGGGGCGTCACTTTCTATTCACGCCTCGCACTTTAGACGTGCGCTACCATCGTAATTAAGAAAAGTCAGTAAAGAAAACAGCCTGACAGAGGCGAGAGGGCCCCTCCAGATGGCAGGAGTTTGGGCCTGCGGGAGGAGCTGGCCTCCCGGCACCCTCGGGCCCAGCTGTGCCAGGGGCGGGGTGGGTGCGGGAAGGAGGTGACACCAGGCTCCAGGCAGCCTGTCCCACCCGGAAGGTGGCAGGGGACCTCTGCCCGACCCCCTAGACTTAGAGAGGAGAAAAGCCAGGGCAGAGAGGGAGGGCGAGGCGCCCGCGGTGGCCACGTCTCCCGTCCCAGCTCCTTCCTCCTTCCTCCAGGAGCTGCAGGATGTGGGGCCGGGGGCGGGGACGGTGTCGCCCGGTGGAGTTGGGTGGGACAGCCATCACCAGGGTGGCTGGGGAGGGAAGCCAGGACTGCTGTCACCGGTGGAGCTGAGTGGGACTGCTGTCACCGGCGGGGCTGGGGCTGGCCCCCAGCGTCACATGTGCTCGTCCTACAGCCCTCGGCACACGGGCGGGAGCAGAGCCAAGGGCCACCCTACCTCCGTGCTGTGCTTCAGCAGGTTCTCAAAAGACGGCCAGGACTCCTGTCGGAGGATCTGCTTCAGCTTCCGGGGCAGCGTCTCGCCTGGCTCCGGGGAGCCCTGGGCAGAGGGGCGAGGGCAGGTCAGCAAGGCACCCACGCCAGACCGCAGGCTGCCCTGGCGCCGTCTCCACTGGCCACACGCCCGGCGCGGGCAGCCAGCCAGGCCCCGGCAGCCAAAGGCAGGCAAGTGTCTGGCAGCCGAGTGGCCTGTCTCAGGGCTGGAGTGACACTGCCCAGGACCCGCTGCCCACGGCAGCACGCAGGACCCAGTGCAGCCGGGGCGGGGTGTAGCGGGCCAAAGGCACGACCTCTGAAAGGCAGGGACGGCCAAGATCCCAAGCTCCGGCCTTGCCTCAGCCTCTCTGTGGGGTGACGGGCACCCCTTCACCGCCCTCCCCCAGCCCTCGTGGCCGCTTCCTGTCATCTGCGATCCCATCTCTCCCGCCCAGCTCCTGCCTGTCCTGCGGCACACTGGGCTCTCGCCACCCCCCAGAGCCACCCGCCTCGTGGACACGGACCCTGCACCTGCTCCTCCTCCCCCCGCACCCACCTCTCCAGCCCCGCGTGTCATTCCAAGGCCACCGAGACACTCACGGGTTTCCCATGAAGCCTGTGCAGGCCTCAGTCCCTTGTGACACTGCTGCCCCTAAGCTGAGGGCCTGGGGACACCTCCACCCCCGCCCCCACCCTGGACGATGCTGTCCTGCCTTCAGGGCTCAGCTCGGGCCCAGGGTGAGGGGCAGGATCGTGTCTGGGCCACCTGTGAGGCTGTCTCTGCGCTCCACACCCTGAGCTCCACAAGGGGACCCCAGTCAGGTGCCAAGGCAGCCCTAGCCCTGCCCCCCATGCCTGGGACACAGTAGGGGCTCGGTTAGTGTCTGTGCACCAAAGAGAATGTGAACCTCAGTTTTCACAACTGCAAAATGAGGAAATAGGAGGAAGAACTTCTCAAAAGCAAAGTCCCAGCATTAACTGTAACTCAAAACCGAGCTGGAGCCCAGAGCCATTGCTGCGCGGTGGCGGCGCAGAGGACGACGCGTGAGTGGCGAGTGCTCGGGCTGTGGTGCTCACCCCCGGCAGGGCCCAGAGCTCGGAGTGCGGCACCTTCACCACCAGCACTTCCAGCATCTTCTTTATGCTCTTCCTGCAGATGGCGCCATCCTCGTTCCGCCTCCACCTGCGAAGGGAGCGGCTCACAGCCCCGCGCTGGGGGTCAGGGGTGGCCCTGCGGTGGGGGTGGGCACCGCCAGCTCAGCCCGCGTGTACTCCCGCTATCCACAGACCCCCTCACACCCACACTGGTGCCAAGCGCCACGCGCAGCTATCCTCTCAGTGCTCCAAGCACACGGGAGCGGCCCAGGAGCCCTCACACGCGCGTGCGTGACCGGGTGGCTGAGGTGCTGATGCCTGGCGGGGTGTGGAACTCACCGGGTGACCACGGGGTGCAGCGCATGGTTGGGTCCGAAGCAGCTGAGGCTCCCGCGCCCGCGCAGGCCCGTGCGGCCCATGGGGTTCCTGGGTGCAGAGGGTTCGGCTCAGCCCACTGCCGGCACCAGGGCAGAGCGCAGAGGGCAGCTGAGAGGGGCTGGAGGGTGGGGACAGTGTGATGCTCTGTGGGACCTGCCCTGGCCCAGGGAGGAGGGGCCCTCGGGGATCCCCTAGGGGTGAGGCCAGGGACTCAGGTGGCCCCGGGGCCACTTGGCAAGAGAAGGGCTCCCTGGGAGCAGGGGTGCGGCCGCCTGCAGGCCGGTGAGGTGTGGAAATGGCCATCGTCTCCCTACAGAGCAGGGGACCCACCGAGTGTTCAGGACTGAACTTGTCCGCCTCTGAAGGCCCCGCACAGAGAGCACTGCCCCTGCCCTGGCGGCCTGGCGAGGGGTGGCGTGGGGGTCAGGCCAAACTCCCAGGGGCGCTGCGTCCACTGGCTGTGGCCACAGACGATGGGCCCCCAGGGCACGCGGACAGCCCCGAGCACAGGGCACTAACTGTGGGCGGCAGGAGGAGTCCCAGATGCCTCCCAGTCAGGCAGGCCCGCCCCTCACACCACCAGGCCCCCTGGAAACAGCGCGTCCAGAGACGCAGGAGGAAGAAAAGCACCAGCGCTGTGGTGCGGTGGGCGCAGCCTCCACGTCCGACACACTGTCCCGGGGCCACCGTGCCTGCCCCGGCCCCGGCCCCCACTGCAGCCACTTACCCGGCCCTCAGGGCCCTCCTCACACCCACCCTTCCTCCCAGCAGGGTCGCCCGAGGGTCCTACCTCCCCCCACCCTCGGCTAAGGTCCACGCACTCAGCCAGCCCAGCAAGGACGGCCCCTCCCGCCAGCACGGGACCTGAGCAGCCCTCCCCCGCCCGTCAGGCTGGGCAGCCCCCGGCACCAGTGCCGCCACTTCGTCACATTGCTGCCACTTCATCACCCTCGCCACCCTCTGCCTCTTGCTTGGCCTCCCAGCCCTGTGCACGCCCCGCCCGCCAGCTCTCCCCGCGCTGGCTGAAGCCCCCCGCCCTCACTTCCTGGCCCCAGCTCCCCACCCGCTGCCGCCTGGGCGGGGAGTGGCTGGGGTCAGGGAGGGGCCCGTGGAAGGTCCGTGCCCCACTGTGGTGCGGGGGCAGCAGACGCTCCTGGGGTGAGGTCCTGGGGAGGGGCCCTGAGACAGGTCCGCGTGCAGGTGCGCTGAGGCGGACAGTGTCCCCAAACTCATGTCCTTTTCAGAACCTCAGAATGCGACCTTACTTGGAAATAGTGTCTCCGCCGTGCAGTCAGTTAGGTGAGGCCACATTGGAACAGGGCTGGCCTAAACCCCATGCGATTTACAATCCTCAGAAGAAGAGCAGCAGACACCCAGACACGCGCAGGGAGGAGGCCGCGTGACAAGGGAGGCAGAGACCCGGGTGACGCACCCACCGGCCAAGGAACGCAAATGGTGCTGGTGACACCAGGAGCTGGAAGAGGCAGGAAGGGCCTCCCAGAAGCTTCAGGGGGAGCACAGCCCTGCACACCCTGATCCCAGACTTCAGGCCTCCAGAACTGCAAGAGGAAGAATCTCTGTCCCTTAAGCCCCTCAGTTAGCGGCACTCTGGTCCCTTGTTACGGCAGCGCTGGCACCCTATGCCGAGGGGAGGGCGGCCCCAGGGGGAGCGGACACAGCCTCTCCTGCAGCAAGTCCGAGCGTGCGGTGGCTCGCGTCAGACAATCCTCTGCCACTGCAGGTGGGTGACAGGGTGGGGCTGAGGCGACCGGGGCAGGGTCGGGGCCACTGAGGACACTCGGTCCGTCCCAAGAACCAGCCTGATGCCAACAAGAAAGCAGTGAAACCAGGGGCAGTAGCGAAGAGTGGCTTGGAAACTAAAACTCCGTCTCTAAATCACCCGAAGGCTAAAACGAGGCTTATGACGAAATTTCTAATGTGCAAAGTGAGAGCTCTCACCCCAGAACTGACAGGATGCAGCCTGCCAGTCTTACAGAGAATCTGCAGACCTGGCTGCGCTCATAGGAAAACCAGGAAAACTGAATGTGAATTAGTGCGAACGTGAGCGAACTCAAAGAAGTAGAAAGGAAGGAAGGACAACAATAAAAGCAAAAATGGAAGAGAGAGAACAAATTAAGATAATCAACAAACCCAACAGTAGTTCTTTAAAAAGATAATAAAATTAACCTCTGGCAAGAATAATCAAGGAAAACAAAAAAAAAAAGAGAAAAATATAGTAAGTATCAATATTCAAAGGGGGAAATAATTACTTTACATTTAGAATAAAGAATTTTTAAAATCACAGAAGAATACCATGCACACAATACATTTGAAATGTCGGATGAAAATTACAATTACTAAAAGGGACTTAAGAAACAGAAAAATGTGTTTCCAGCAAGGATTAAGGAAAATGAAGGAGTTAAAAATCCACCTGCTGGACCTGCCTGTCCGACAGGTGAGTATCACTAACCATCCAAGGAGCAGATAATCGTCTCTGCCCACCCAGACAGTTCCAAAGACTGGAAAAGGGAAAGCTGCCCTGGTAATTCCCTGAGATCGGCACAACCTCACACCAAAACCGGAACGAGACAGTGTAAGGAAACATAAAGTATAGGCAAAGTCCACTTTGAACACAGATTTTTTAAAATTCTATATATTAAATGTAAGAACAGGAGAGTTTATCCCAGGAATGCAAGGATGGCTCGACGTCGAGGAAGCTATAAAAATAGTTCGCACACTAAGTGGCTAAAAGGCAAACATACCTTGTAATTATCTCAACTGATGGCAGAAAAACCATTTGGTAACATTCAACAGGATGCAAACTCCAGACAAACTGGCCCAGAAGGAAACACTCCTAATCTGATAAAGGTACGTATAAAAATTCCTTCAGTAAATACAATACCCAGTGGTGAAACGCCAAAGCCTTGGCAGTAAGCTGGACACAGGATGAGGAGGATTCTGAAACATCCGCGTTCCCTACCACACCGGAGTCACCGACACGGCAAGGCAAGAACAGCGAGAGGGGTATGTACTGACTGTCAGGAGAAAGGTAATATCATTATTTGCAGGATATATTATTTACATAAAAAATCCAAGAAAATCTACAAACAAATTTATATAACTAATAAGAAAGTTTAGCATAGTTGCTGGTTACAAAGTCAGCGCACCTATTTCCTATATATTTGCAAAACCCAATTGGAAAATATAATAGAGAAAATGTACCATTCCTAAAAATAATAAAATTATCAAGTATCTAGGAATAAATCTTTTCTTATTTTGAGATAGGGTCTTACTCTGTCACCCAGGCTGGAGTGCAGTGGTGTCGTCACAGCTCACTGTAACCTCAAACTCCTGGCCTCAAGGGATCCTCCTGCCTCAGCCTCCTGAGTAGATGCAACAGACATAACACCGTGCCTGGCTAATTTTTGTATTTTTAGTAGAGACAGGGTCTCGCTCTTGCTCAGGCTGGTCTTGAACTCCTAGCCTCAAACGATCCTCCCGCCTCAGCCTCCCAGAGTGCTAGGGTTACAGGCGTGAGCCACCACACTCAGCCAGAATAAATTATTTTTAAAAGTTTAAGTTTTTTATAAAGAAAATTATAAAACGAAAAGAAGACATGAAGAATGTTGGCAAACATATAGAAGATTCATTATTGTAAGTGTCCGTTGTCCCAGTTTTTTCTATAAATTTAATACAATTCCTATCAATGCCCCGTCAGGATTGTCACAGCACTAGACATGCTGATTTTTAAACTCACAGGAAGCCAAAGGCTCAAGACTAGCAAAGCCAAGTGTGAAGACGTGCCCACGCCAGAGTCAGACTGATCGCAGAGCCGAGGCACATGGTGGCGCAACCCTCCACAGAGACGAGTGGGACACGACCCAGCGCTCTGTGCCGGGGACAGAGGCCAGCACAGTCAGGGCCTGGCTCCAGGTGAGGAGCCAGACCCTGGGGAGGAGCCAGACCCTGGGGAGGAGCCAGACCTGAGGGAGGAGCCAGACCCCTGGGAGGAGCCAGACCTCTGGGGAGGAACCAGGCCTCACGGGGAAGTGGTGCGAGGGCCGCCCACTGTCCACGTGAATCCACAAGGTACAATCACACCCTCCTCACACCTGTGCAAAGAGCCTCCAACTGTATTAAAGACACAAATGAAGAAAACCAACTTTACAATTTGTCGGAAGGAAATAGCAAGCTGTCTTTACGATTTCACGGAAAGTACACCTGAGAAGTTAACAAGCGTGTAGCTCAGTGCACAACGTGAGCCTGGTGCTTATGCAGAAGTTACTTTCTGTTCTATTACAGCTGTGCGGCCACTGAGTCCCGCCTAGTCCTCCCGGATGCACTTGCGCTTTTGGGCAGCCATCAGTGGAAGCAGGTGCCCCGCCACACCCCGCCAGGCGCTGCCTGCCGCCTCCTCCTCGCTCCTCCCACAACTGCCACAGGCTCCTCCCGAAGTGCCGCCGGCTCTGGCCCACGCGCCGGGTCACCAGAGCGGACGCAGGGGCTGCAGCTCGTGGTCTCTGTTCCCAGGCCCCACCCGTCTCCTGGGACCTCTGACACCAGGCAGAGTAACCCGTGCCCTATTCCAGAACATTCCACAAGAGGATCACCACCCACCTCCTCCCTCTCCATTCAGACCCCCAGACCCCCGGCTCCACGAGGCTCCTGCCACCCACATCTCAGCAATTGGTCCCTCCCACCGGCCCCTCCCCATGGCACCTCTGCGACCCCAGGGCGGCGCAGGGCCCTCCCCTCCTGAGCCCACCTTGGCACACAGTGGGCATCAGTCACCTGGCACCTTTACACTGGGTCTCTCACCTGCCACTCCTACAGGGACTCGACGCCAGGAGGAGTCACCCCCCTCAGCCAGGTGCACCCGCCAGCCACCTGCCCTGTGCTGCCCACGGCAGAGCAGAGCACCTTCCCATCGCCCACACTTCCACAGGACGCTGCCACCCCGTTTTACCGCGGGGGAACCCAAGTCCCAGAGGTGCATCCGGACGGAGGGACAGGCACAGGCCGCAGCCCTCCCGTGCGCTGTCCTGGGTGCTAAGGAAACACCGTCAGCCGATGCTTCCTCCTCCCTCCTGTCACCTGTTTGCTTTTATCAGAAAACGTCTCCTTTGGCAAGAGAGGAAAGCTGCCCCCAAAGCAGACCCCAAAGGCAGGCACCGGGGTGACCTGGCGGTCCCGGCAGGCCACACTCACAGGGGGAGCCCACCCCGAACCGCGTAGGGCCCGTGGAAGCTCCGCCGGTCCGTCTGTCCATCCACCGCATTGAAGCTGATCTCAGACAGCAGCTCCGGGACACTAAGAGCAAAAGGAGAAGATGCATCCCCGTGAGGGTGCAGCGGGGACAGCGGAGACGCAAGAGGACGCGGGACCCTCAGCAGCCCTCCCAGTGGCCCAGCGGAGTGACCTTGGGCCGCCACTTGGACACTGGCCGTGGCCACACAACCAGAGCAGCCGCGCCCCACCACCTGGCGACCCCAGGGACCTCCCCTTCCCACCGGGGCCTCCCTGGGCCCCCTCTGAGGGGCTCTTGGTGTCCTCCCGGGAGGACGCCCAGCCGGGACAGGGCTCGGGGATGAGGGGGTTCACACTCACTCTCCCACGGGGTCCGTGGCGGCTGCGTCCTTCCTCTCGGCCGAGTAGAAGGGGGGCTTGTAGATCAGAAACTCCGTCTGCAGCGGAACAGGGGCTTGTCGGATTTGTACTCCCAGAGCGCATTCGGGCCCAGGCTCCGGGAAGGGCCAGAGGCGGCTCACAGCCACGGCGGTGGCTCAGCGTGGACCGGAACCGACCCCAAGTGCAGGGGCACAGCCCCGAGTCGCAGCAGAGCTGAGGGGTGCACGTGGGGACCCCACAACCTGGGACCCACCCAGGGGTGGGTGGCCAGGACTGGGGCCTTGGGGGTCTTCCCAGGATGGGCTGGGGGCTAGGCTGGACCCCAGAGGTGACAAGGACTCCACCATGGCGCAGACTGAGGTGACAGCAGCAAAGCAGCAGCCTGGAATATTCCAGAAGGGCCTCCCCAGTGTCATGAGCCACCCCTGTCCTGTGTGTCTCTGTCTCTCCACTCAGGAAGGGGGCAGGGCCGTCTCTGGGACCGAGGCAATCCAGGCCAGGGGTGACATGGGGGTGGTGTGGGGTGACACGGGTGGTGCCAGGGTAGATGGCAGGTTTCAGGAGCAGCCCTGGGCATGCCTTGTGCGCACTAGGCCCCTCCCTGCAGCTGTGTGGCTCATGGGACTTGATTTCTGTGTGCCTCAGTTTCCTCATCTGTCAAATGAGCATGGGGGTGATGTGGGGGTGACATGGGGTGATGTGGGGGTGATGGGGTGACAGGGTGAT
>RJWJ010005651.1:0-65883 GCA_004363605.1 Indri indri | reverse complement strand
TTTAGCGATGAAATCAGACACCTGAGCAGAGCAGATCAAGTCATGGCCTGGGTTGTGGCACTAACACCGTCGTCCCGGATGTAGAGGCAGCCTGCGCAGGCAGGAGGCACAACAGCAATGTGTTGGAAGCCTGGGGTGTAAGGAGAGGGTGTCAAGAGGTGCCCGTGGTGGGTGGCCTTGAATGCCAGGTTAAGGAGCTTGGCTTTTGCTTCCTAGGTGGATCAGTGTCTTGTCAGACGTTAATTCAGAGGGCTCAGCCTGATGGCAGCTTGTGGACGGATTTGAGAGGAATAAGACTGGAGATGGGGCAGTACTTAGAAGACAGACGGGCAGTTTTGGAAACTGGATTTGAAGTGGAGAGTTGGGTTGGCAGAGTCAAGGATAACAGTTGGATTTTCAATTTGAGTAACTGGGTACCACCCTCAGGATTTGAGGAAAGAGGGCAAGGATGCTTGCGGATAAATAAAAGATCAAGCCTGGTGGCTTTAGCTTTCTCAATTCAGAATGAGATAGGGCAGTCTGCTAGGCCAGAGGGCAAAGGTGGAGCACAGGCTGCTTCATGGGGCATGAAGGTGGGAGGGGAAGGAATGGAAGAGGGAGCAAATGGGCATTGCTGCGGTTGGCATGAATTTTTGGTGGTGCCAGCCTTTGTGGGTTTTTTTCTCTCTATGCAGGCTTAGAGTAGAGAAAGGTGGATCATGGCTGCTAGTTCCACCTACAGAATAGGGGGGTGACAGGATAAAAGGGAATGAGGCCATCAAGCATCCTGATGAAAGGGTACGTGGGATGCTATTTAGGCTGGACAGAGAAAGAAGGGAGTTCCAGCAAGAAAGGGTGGTGAGAGAAAATGGAAACAGCAGGCATAGTGGGAGTGAGACCATGGGAGAGGTCATGGCCAGATCCGGGATACTGGAGTTGAAGATTCGTGAAAGGAAGCAGCTCTGGGTGAGGCCAATATTCCGGGGTGTGACTCAGGAGTGGATGGATGAGTGGCAGGGTGTGGCGGTTGTTGCCCTTAAGGAAGCCCAGGAGTTGCTGTGCTTGCTTGTAGGGCGGATCAGCTTTGTCAGGAGCCACAAACTCAAACACCTGTGGCAGGGCCCAGTGGGCAAATTGTAGGATGGGGAGTTCTGGCGATAGGCCGACCCATGCACGCCTTATCTACAGGGGCAGCTACCCCCGCCCCTGCCCAGCCCTGCCAGAGGAAAAGGGGGGCCTGCTGCTACTGCCTCACTGCATGTTTCCCCGCACCAGAAATCAGTTTTTATGCACAGTCTCCTGGTTTTTAAGTGTTCAACACTGACAGTTCAACAATTTGAATCAAGTGTGGGCTGTAGTAATCAAGTGTAGGCTGAGTTTGGCTGTGTGAGCTGCCTGTTTGCACGCTCTGATCTGCAGACACCTGGATGGGTCCTAGGACTGGGGCAGGAGGCGGAGTGGGGAGGTAATTGTGAGTCTGGATCCCAGAGTCCTGGAACACCTTACTTTCCTGGTCACCTCATCCGGCTGGCTTGGAGGTTTTAAAGATAAGAAACTAAGTAAGTAGCTAATTAGTTTTTCAGTGGGAGCTAATGGGCCATGATAATAATCTGAAGCCTGTGGCTAAAGGGAACTGCAGATTGTGATGAAAAATTTGCTGGTTCCTTCTGAAGCGCTTGCATCCTCGCTCTTTTTCTCTGCGTGGAGAGTCCCTCTTTGGCTCTCATTTGTTTCTTGATTTGTACTTCTTTTTTGCTTATTCACAGCATTTTCTTCCCTATGCTTTTTTCTCTTTTCTTCATTTACTTGTCTATCTCCAGTTCTTACAGGGTTTGGCTCAAGTTAGTTGGCTAAAGTAACGTGTAGGTCAAATATTTTTTGTATTGATTCAGTAAAATTTTGTATTCTATTTTCTTAGTTTTTAAACTCAGTGAATTAACTATGCGAGTTGTGTTTACATGGTAGTGAAACTGTTTTAAATTGGCAGATAAAAAAAGATAAATTGGCAGATACACATTCAAATACATGCCCCTCAAATTAATCACTTTGTGGATTTTACCCAAATTTCTAAACACCAGTGAAACTCTTTGGGAATTATCCTGTGCCACCCATGCATAACTCTGTCCCTTACTGGAGTTTGAAAATCTTTGTCCCTTTGAAGGCACATTTTATGGTTGGGACAGACTAAGAACTAAGTCTGAGGAATAAGGTTATGGATCAGACTGGGAAATATCATAGTTTTGTGTAAAAATGAGATATGACTATGATGTACCGACCGCAGTGTTTATTGTTCCGCTCAGCAATGAGTCCCCCAGGTTGGTCTAAACAAGGAGGTGCCCAGACGTTTGAACAATGCAGCCTGGTTGGAGGCTGTGCCACTTATTCTTTATATTTTCAGCATGGCTTTAGAAACTTTGCTTCCAGACATGCTATATTTATTAAGGAGATGACAGTTAAATGTTTTGATTTCTAAAGACATTTTAGTTAGACCTTCAGTTAGTCTTTTGGAGATAAATGTGCAATTTCTATTGGCCTTTGAAATACCGAAATTGACTTCGAAACGTGCAATACTATCTTACTGGGCCCTTTGAGCTCTGGAAACTCTAATGAGGAACCTTTGGGGTATGGGTTCTCTAAGTGATGATTTTAAAGAATGATGTGCTTGTGGCTTTGTGGCAGCATGGTTGTTGAACGATATGCTCATCTAAATCAGGCTCATTGCCAAACGTCTTGCATATCTATTAAAGAAGCAGGCTGCCTTTCTCTGGTCACCGGTGGGGACACCACAGTGGTTTGGACTTGGTCCTTTATCAGAAGCACCTGGGGAGTTCTTTAAAAATACGGATTCTGGAGCCCCATCTCCAGTGATTCTGATCCATTTCATTGAGATGGGGGTGGTGGATGGGGCCAGGAAATCTGTAGTTTTAGCAAGTGCCCCAGGTGACTGCTGCTGATGGGAACAGGGCCACATTGTGAGAAACAGTGGTGTGGTGGGCTTTGGGGTTGAATGGACTTAGGTTCATGTCTTACCTCCACCCGCTAGTGGTTATATGATCTAGCAAAGTTACTTATCATCTCTGAGCCTCAGTTTTCTCATCTTTTAAGTGAGAATGATGGCTCCATCTAGGGCATTGTGAGGAGTGCCATGAATATACATCAAGTACCTTGTTCTGTTTGGCACATGTTAGTTACCTATGATTGGAGATACAAGGTCCCTATCCCTACTCTGAATTTCTTATATATTTGTCAGAGGAAGTATATAACCCCTGAGAATGAGGATTACATTTTATACTTTTTTTTGGTTATGTTCCACAGTGTCTAGTACTATATAGGGCCCATGGATGAAGGGGTCTCTCTCTCTCTGTTTAACACTGATGTCTGAAAATGGCATGGCATGTAGTTCCAAGTCGTAAGTCTGCCTTGGGCCCCATAGTGGCTACTGCTTGAGATTTTCCTTTCTCTTTTTCTATTTTCTACTGTAGCGTAGGGCTTTTCCTCCACATACTTGCATGTGCCTGTGTGCGCGCGCGCACACACACACACACACACACACACACACACACACGCACACACACACACAGCTGAGCATGTCCTGAGGAGCTGGTACCCGAGGCCTAGCCCAGGCTCAGTCCTCTCCTGGTAGGATATTGAAGTGTGGTGACAGTTGTTTGTAATCTCGACCTACCAAGGCTCTGGGACTCTCCATAAGATTTAGCCTGTGTGAGTTGTTCCTGTAGGGAAATTAAGGCCTTCGTTTTCAGTGGACAGATTTAAGAAAGTTCTCTTTTCTCCTGTGTTCACACAGGAAGACAGGGTTCACTGTGCACAGATAGTCATCCCTGTGAAAGTTTTTGTTTTGGCCAGTATGATCTTGATCTTCCTGCAGACAGGCAGGCCAGTTTAAAAGAAAAAAAATTATTTTTGTTTGTTTTTAATGCCAGCACCGAAAAATAATACTTTGGTTTTGGCCCAGGCTGCTGTCAAAACAAAATGCTTCCTGTATCAAGGATATAAGCAGGTTTAACAAGTACCCAAGCCGGTAGCTGCTTTTAGTTTTCATCTCCCTTTCGTAACTTTTGAAGTGAAATTACTCTGCATTCTTTTCCTGCTAATCATTTAAAATTTTAATTGAAAGTTTTGCTTTTATAACATGAGCTCTTTTGGCAAATGCATGAAGGTATACCTGATGTAATTCCGTTTTCAGAAGCAGTTTTTAAGTGAAAGAGGCTTTAATCTTCAATGTCTTTAACATCAGGCTATTTATTAGATATTTTTAGCATATAAATTATAGTGAGGTTGGTACCAAAGAGCACATTTTTTTCTTGTTTGGTATGTTTCTCATTCTTGGCTTGGTAATATGTTGGGTCCACGTTCTCTACTTACTATACGTTAATAGTTCTGTGTTCATCATCTGACAGAATGTATAGGTATATTTTAAGATTGAAATCGATATCCTTGGTATCTGTCCCCAAAGCCTCTTGAATCTTTTGCAAAAGAAACATGAGAAAGAGAAATCCCTGAGATGGAAATGCTAAGTGCCTGGTGACTATAGAAATCAGTAAAAATCTTTTTTGTGTTCATTTTGAGTTACCAGAATCAAAACAGAGCTACATTTGTAGTCATTGCCATTTAATATTGCTTTATTACAATCAGAATATATAAATGGCAAGTTAAAGTTCCTTATTCAAGGTTTTGTGTATTTTCTGGGATACTTTGTAAACTAAATATCTTTTTGAAAGTGACCCTGTGAGGACTAGAGGGAAGAATAAAGGACATGGATAGCATCTCTTCTTTCCTGTTATTTCTGATTCCTCTACCACTGCTTCTGAATGCTTTCATTAATACTGGACAATGTGAAACAGTCTGAACTTTCTCTAAAAATCTAGCTCGCTTCCCCTTTAAAACATTTCAACACATTAGGTTCATTTAAGACAAAGTAGATAGCCAGAATTTTAATTAGTGCTTCAATGTATGAACCAAAAAATTTCATTTGGGTTGATATTTTTGAAGGAGTTCCCTCCCCCACCCCCCATTATGGAAATGTTATTGATGCCCTTTTTAGAAACCTTCACAAAGAAATGTTTACAGAGGCAGAAGAAAAAAGTCACCCATAATCACCCCTAAGGTTCCAGCCCCTAATTTCAATTGAAGGTGCTGATTGCCATGCCTCACCTGTGTACCAACTGGCCAGCTCCTTAATGAGCCCAGAGAACGTCCTTCCCCAGCATCATAGATGCCACCTGGCATTGTGCATGTCTGGCATGCAGGTCTTTTTCATCAAAGGATCCTGAGTTTGTTGAGGGAAGGGACTTCTTTTTTTTTTTTTTTTAATAATATAATATGTTGACAAATTATGGTTGTATATATTTAGGGGTACAAAATGATTATTTTTGAATACAATGTGGTATGATTAAATCAATCTAATTAACATATCAATCACTTCAAATATTTAACATGTTTTGTGATAAGACCATTTGGAATTTACTCTTAGCCATATTGAAATGCACGGTATTCAATTATTAGCTATATTCACCCTGCTGTGCAATTGATCTCAAAATCAATTCCTTATTCCTTCATACTGAGGAATTCCTTCTATCTTACTGCTTTTTACCCTTTGACTGTCATCTCCTCATTCCCTTCACCCCCTCCAGGCTCTGATAACGTTCTCTCCTTCTATAAGTTTAATTGTTTTAGATTCTACAAACTGTAAGTGAGACATATGGGTTTATCTTTCTGTGTTTTGCTTATTTCACCTAGCATGCATAATGTTCTCCAATTCCATCCACGTTGTCGCAAATTGCCTTAATTTTTGTATTCCTAGAATCTAGTGTAGTGTATGTACTTAAAAATAATTGTTTAAGCTGAATTCTTTGCATTTTAAGTTCACATCATTTAATTGCATAAAGCCAATGCTGTATGTACTGTATGATCAACACCTTTTTTTTCGAAATGTATACAGATATTTTAAAGAGCATTTTATATTTTGCATGCACGCATGTGTCGTGTAATACCATGGACATAGTAACACGTGAATACAGCACAAAAGGGGTATGTACGGTGAAAAGTGGGCGTTTCTTCCATCACTTTCCCAGGCCTGCACTTCGCTTCCAAGAACAAAGTCACTCTTTTATTACTTTGTGTGTTTCCAGAGATAGTCTTTGTACATAGAGGCAGTAACATAGATTATCTTTTACAGGGGTCCCCAACCTTTTTGGCACCAGGGACTGGTTTCATGGAAGACAATTCTTCCATGGGAGTGGGAGGGTGGAGGGTAGAGGATTGGAGCTCAGGTGGTGAGGTGAGGGATGGGGAGCGGCTGTAAATACAGATGAAGCTTCACCGGCTCGCCCACTGCTCGCCTCCTGCTGTGCGCACCCCCCTTCCTAAGTTTCATGGAAGACAATTTTTCCACATTGGGGGGTGAGGGAAGGTGGTAGAGCTCTACAACCTGGTCCCTAACAGGCCTCGGAGAGGTATTGGTTCATGGGGGTTGGGGACCACAGTTTTAAAACACCTGCCTTTGGGATGTAGGGCAATGGTGGACATGTGAATGATACAGCCCTTTTGGAAGTCATTCCAGCAGTATCTGTTAAAATTGAAAATCTAGCTCAGTAATTCTAGTTCTGGCATTCTGTTTTATAAATAAAAATACCAGTGTATCAAGACAGAAGATTTTTATTAATAATATATTTTTGTGGTGGCAGGAAAAAAAAAAAAAAAGAAAGTGAATGCCTGTCAGTGAAATTGTTGAATAAATCATGCTGCATACATACCATAGTTATGGTGCAGTCCTTACAAAGATGAGATAGAGCTTTATTAATTGTCACAGAGGAACTTTCTTAATATATTTTTGTTTAAGAAAAGAAAGACGTAGATAAGATTGTATAATATTCCGTTTTTATTATACAAAACAATGGTAAACTATGTGACTGTGTGTATATGTGTTCATGTATGCTGTTATGAGCATGGACAAAGATGTAGGAGGGAGGACTTAAGTGAAAAATGCTTTCTAAATTAAATTTTTAAAAAAGGTGCTCTTCAATCTTTCCTAGAATAGGCATCAAGGTCATCGAAGTGACTTGCCAAATCTACTTCCTTTCACTTCTAGGAAATCATAGTGGTTACTTAATCTCATTTATTTCATAAAAACTTTTATCTTTTGGGGTGTGAGTCATCCAAGGCAGAGCATATGAACTCACGTAGAGCAGCTAAATTCTTTGATACACCGGATGCATCTTGGGTTTCAAGTTGTCAGGGAAGCACTGACCCTCGTGGTAGCTAAGAACGTGGGGGACTTGGTACAGTGAACTGCGCTGCAGGCTGGGAGACTGGAGAGGTGGCAGCAGTGGCCCACATGGGCGATGATCAGAGCATTGATTAAGGCTTCAAAACAAGAAGTACTAAGAGCTGTGGAAGAGAGAGAGGCCAATTACGGGTACGATGATAACTGGAATGTCTTTCCGGAAAGGTGAGTTAAGTGGCAGAGTGATACAATGATGACGGTTAAAAATGGAAAGGCATTTTGGAGAAATGAAGTTTAGATGTCTTTTTCAGATTTATATCTCAAAACAGTCCTTTGCTGCCCATCACATTTGTCTTATTATCCTTCCCTGGATTTATGCTTCTGGTAGGTAGAACGAGGAAGGAGGAGGAGGTAGATGTCATTCAAGGGGCCTTGAGAAGCACTTACTTGAAGAAGATACCATATTGCTACCTTCTCTTCATAGAAATGTCTAAACGTTTGCTAAGTGAACATACAGTAAGGCCTGGGGAAACATCTAAATTGTTATTAGCAGAACCTTAAATTATTTAGTCTTGGATCGAGGAGGTTCTTTGTCTGTTTAGGCACCTATAAAGAAGTAGGAAACCTCCACTCTGGACCAAAGAAATGTAAAGCCCCATGGGAAGGAAGATCGGGCACACCAGGCGGGGGCGCTGTATGTATTTTCTGAAGGACGTGTGCTGCCTTCCTCTCTGCCTTTAAACTCACTCCACCCACCTTCTGTATAAACTCATCTTCAGTTAAAGGTTTTTCTGGTTCGTTTATTTTGTCTGGTTATGCTCCTGTAGAGATGTTAGATTTCACTGAAATCCTTCTTAAGATGTGCCACCCCAAATGGGATTTATCAGCCTGGGCAGAGAACCATCACTTCCCTCCCTCATCCTGGGCATAATACGTTTGTGGATGCAGTGTGTGTGAGTATATATAAAACTATTGGATTCGTGGTGAATTTATAGCTTAGTAAGTATAATTTGGGCATATAACTTTTGGATTTCACTTTGAGGTTATATTTAAATCCATCCTAGCATGTTCATACTACCTTTGGGCCAGGTCTCCATGACTCTGTTAAGAATTTTAGTTTTTTGGCTCGAAATGCAAGACTTCACATTTCTCAGCCCTAAATATAATCTCATTAGATTAGCACATTAACTTTACTGCAGCTGACTTTAAAGAGATCTTTTTCCCTCTTATTTTCATATAACTTACTCTGGTTAGTTTCAGGAACCTTGAAAATGAAATAAATGTGTCATCAAATGGAAAGAAAGTAGGAGCTGGAGACTGAATTTAGACTTCTGTTCCGCTCCTTGCTAGCTGTGTGACCTTCAGCAAGTTACTTATCTTTTTGGAGCTTTCATAGGTATGAAGTGGAAAAATCTCCATCTCACAGGCTTGTTGAAAGGGTAAGTTGAGTCAGCGTGTACGCAGCATCTGGTATGGAGCTTTGCACGTGGTAGGCCCAGTGCTGGTGGATGTCAGTGACTCAGATTCATTAGTTAAAGTACGGAACATGTGACACCCTGCATCATACCCCACGGTCTTTCCAACAAGCGGATCATGAGCAGATCAGCATTCTGTGACTTGACTTTGATTGTTTAACCAGTTTTTAATCCCCTCCCGCCCTTTCTGAGTTTATCATTTCCGTACTGCTCCATTTTGTTCAGGGTACCATAAGAGGGGTTGTCATGTACCTTAGTGAATTCCATAGGAAATTATTTGTGATGTAATATTATATTAAAAAGTAAGACACTGAAGTGTACATATAGTAAAATCAAAACTTGGTAAGTATTTTTAAAGAAGTGAAGTAAATATGACCAGGGGAAAAAAGACCAAGGTGCAACACACCAGAATGTCCTAGATACGGGGCACTGTGCGCTACCACTTTTTTGTATCCCACCCACGGTGCCAGCCACATGGAAGGATCTTAAGAACTTGTTGACTTATTCTTTCTTCAGGTACCAGAGCTTGTTCTCCCTTTATTATTTCAGAGAGCACTTACAAATCTGTCACCTGCACCAGGCTTTCTTTGAACAACTGAAAGCAAAAATTACTTTTTCCCTTTACTTTATGCCTGTTGTAATATGCAGAGTTCAGTGTTCAGCTTTCACTACAGAAAAGCATTTGTATTAATGCTGCACATTGTTTGAACGCCCCGTGGGTTCCTGTGTGTTTGACTTGGACCCGGAGCAACTTGCCTTTCTAGCATCTGCTTTTTCTCTAAGGATAGAGCCACATGCAACTTTACTGGGCCCTAGCATGGGCACTTTGCCTTCATGGGCTCCTTCTTCCATAAAAAAAAAAAATTACAAGTTATATCTTATGACTGCACTAGACAGATATCCAGGCTGATTTGTTATGATATATTCATTATTTATTTTTTCTTTTGATTTTAAAAGAAAGTAAAGCATTTTTGAGGCCCCTAAAAGTATTGCAGGCCCTCAGCACTGTGCGCCCTCTGCCTGGTGGCAAAGTCACCTGTCTCAGGGACTCAGTAGTGCCTGTCATCAAGATCCTGCTCTGCACGTTGAGGTGTGCGTGATTTATTTTATTTAAAAGACATTTTTAGCTGCTCCCATGTTTTCAGGTAGTGTGTGATTTATGATGGCTGTGCTTCTTTGTTTTATACCCTCATTTACTCTCAGAATATTATCTGAGAAGTAATCACTTGCTTTTCTCTTCTTCATACATCTCTCTCTCTCTCCTTCCTGGGTTGTTCTGTGGTAGCCTTTCTCAGAGTCTTAGAACCCCTGTGCTAGGAAAGACGTCTTTAAGGGGAGAATTTTTCAGTAACTTTTTTTTGACCATGTCACAGATGTAACATTGCGAGACTGACTTTGGAAAGAACACAAAGGTTAATGCTTTGCTTTCTAATGCTAGGGTTTTTCTTTCTTTTCTTTTCTTTTCTTTTTTTTTAGTTTGGTGAAATTGTTATGTTCTTTTGATTTTGAATAGGGCCAGTCAAAAGTGTTTGGGCCTTGTCAGTGGTGATTTTGAAATAAAACTTGTTAAAGAAAATGTAATTACTGCACTTGTCATGTGTTGAGAGACTGTTTCTCTTTGTTCTTATCCCAGCTGTGTATTTCTAGGTCCTATAAGAACAGCTCATCCACTGTTCAAGCATCAGGTGGCTAGTAAGGGTATTGATCCTTGATAAGAAGAACACAGCAACTGAGGGAGGAAAGCTGCAGAGGAACTGGGGAGGATACAGCAATAGCAGAGGCTCAGATACCAGAGGGAGACCAAGGAACACGGTTTAAACTTGTCTCGTTAGTGTTTAAACAGATGGGAAGCTCTAAAAGAAAGGTCCACATGAAGCCAGAGAAAGTACATTTTAATGAAGTCCACCCTTGGAATGGTGGAGGTCAGGGAGAAATAAGATGAGATTTATTCCCTCAGTGTTGCTGTAGTCTAGCCCAGGAGGGTAGCTTTAGCATTTCGAGAGCCAGGAAGGTTGTTGGCATTTCCATTATCTTCATAAATAAGTGACTTGGAGCAGTGAAAGCATGTCTTACTAAAGGTTGCTGGGGAGGGCAAGTTTCCAGTACTTATATAGTTGCTGGGCAGTAGGCCAGGCCCTGCTAGATGCAAGGACAGTGAAGTGGTTGGTTCACGTTTTGACTGTGGTTCACTTAGGATTACCAGACAAATGGCCACTTCATCTGTCACTGGCAAAGATTTGAAATCTCATTGACTGTAACTAAATTCTCTTTCACTCTAGTTTTTCCGTTCTAGGTCCTGGTGGAATACCTTCCTTCCTTCCTGATGTGGGGGGAAGAATGGCTACACAAAGAATTCATTCTCTCTGACTTCTTGCAGACGTTTAACTCACGTGTGTATTCTTGGGAGATGCTAGCATATTCCTGTGAGTGAGGGAGGCTGAGCCCAGTAAGCCGGGAGCCCTCCCATGTCCTAGAAAGGGCTGTTAGAGCAAATACTGTCATATGATGCCATCTGGCTCTTCCAGCTCAGCCATCATAAATACACAGAAAATAGCTTGGATGCTTGGACACATCTCCCAGGTTTAAGCTTTTGAGGTTTCCTAAATTCTCTGGTTCACCTGACCCTCACTGTGACTCCAGAGGTCACAACCTGCTCTAGCCTGCTCTTGGTCTGAACATCCCAGCCCTTTACTCAGACATGTCATTACCACTCAGGACACTGTTCTCATCTGTGAGGCTTGTTTTTTAAATTTAAAGATAAGCTGCTATTAGCATGGAAAATATTCATAGAAATCAGTTAAAATCACGTGTTTAAAAGTTCTTTGTAACTCTTGAGGGAAGGACACAAATTCTCTTGTAAAGAACTCAATGTGTTACATCATGTATCCTGGTGAAAAAGCCAAGCTGATAATTTTCTTGCAAAACTTTTCTTTTCTCCTTCCTCCCAATACTCACGAAAAGTAGTGCTATATTTTTTGCTACCTGACTTGGTCAATGCTTCCTGTATTTTTCTTCTCATTTACCAGGGGATGTGACATCATGTCCTAACCTGAATTTTGGATGCTGTCTTAGGACTCCAGAAAACCTATAGGTTGCTTTGCTGCTGCTTGCAAATGCTGTATTTGTTGCTAGTTAATTATAGACCAGAGTGCATATCACATGCTGTTATCTAAGAACATTGGTAAATTTTGAGTAGTGGGAGGAAGATGTGCATGGACATTGAACTTGCAGAATCCTGGGGTCAAGAAGGCACT
This sequence comes from Indri indri, assembly GCA_004363605.1. NCBI lineage: Eukaryota > Metazoa > Chordata > Mammalia > Primates > Indriidae > Indri > Indri indri. Next base: position 53,932 of record RJWJ010005651.1, on the reverse strand, counting down.
TTGTAAATCAGCCATCCATGTGGTTCTTCAGGTCCTTTCATTAAAACCGTACTAAGTGGTCACCTGGCCAGTGCTTGAACAGAGAATTTGCTGTACCCACAAAGGACTCTGTCACATTTTAGCTCAGTATATACGGGAACATTTTTCTTCCTTTAGTTCCCTGCTACTGGGCCATACTAAGCAAGTCTAATTCTTTCACCATGTGACAGGCCTTAACTATTCATGGACCATTTGATGTTGCCTGCAAATCTCTTCCAAATCTCATCACTAGCGTTGCCATTCTGGTTACTCTGTACTGAATGTATTCCGATGTCTGGGGCACTTATTGCTGCCTGTAAACCATGCAGGGGGAAAGAGCATTGAATTTTCCTTTGAAATTTGCTTTACGTGGTTCTTAGGTACACTTCATAACTGCTGTGGGTTCCAAATCTTGACTATGTAATAGCTGAGGAATGTTCTCTGGATGTGGAGTTTTGTGAGTCTGTGCAGAGGAAGAAATCTTTGAAAAGTAACCAAGTTCTAAAATTTGGCTGCCTTACCTTAAAGGTGTAGTTATATAGCAGCCTGCTTATGTGGGCAGCCGGTCAGTCCTCTTAGGCTGGGGAGCCTGGGAGCCATGTCAGCCTCCCCCTCTCCTGTTCAGTGAACTCTCTCTACTGCCACTGTTTTGAAAATTAACACTAGAAATTGGCAGAGAAGTCATTGGCATGGAAAATAGGGAGTCCTATAAATATTATAGGTGTGCTTTCTGTTCCTGGAGTTGTAGAAACAGAGAAGGGGGCACTCTTCAAAGTTGATAGTGACTTCAGAGAAAAGGATATTTTTGCAACTAGAACTAGAATTGTACTGTTGGCATTCAGAAAAGGAGCAGCAGTCACTGAGGAGCTGGAAGATCTTTGTATGGGGAGGCAGGGAGCTGGGTTCTCGTTTCAGCGCTGTCCTCCAGCCAGCTGGTTTCCATATCTGTAAAACCAAGCCCAGCCCTATGTCTCCCAGACTTGGCTGCTCATAGTCACCTGAGAAGTTTGTAAACTGCAATGCATTGCCTCACTGCAGCCTACTGAATAAGCTCTCAGGGTGGGGCCCAGGAGTCCTATGGCAATCAGCAGACTAAGAACTAGTTTGCAGGAGGCGAGTTGGGGCGCGGGAGACTGCCAGCTCTTAGAGTCATAGACTAGATAATCTTTAAGCTGCTCTCTAGTTCTGAAATTACAATTTTTGTATCCTTTGATTCTACTTTCTACTGCTTTTTATGGTGTGTAACTTTTTATTGCCTTCCTCTTCTGTTGCTGTGTTCTTTCATTTTCCTTCTCTGGTTATTGTTGGCTTCTTTTACCCATTTGAGTAACTTACTGGCTGAATGTCCTGAAAGATTTTTCGAGCAGAGGAGTGGCATGATCACAGTTTCCATTCCTGTCCTTGCTGGCCTGTGATGGCCATTCTCTCTATCAGTCTTAAAAGAATACACTGTATCAGGGCATCCTCTCACTGGGGCCACCACCCCTCCTGCAGACGCTCTGTCTACATGCTTGCTCAGGTGTAATCTTTGTATCTCCTTCAAGTTACACCCCAGTTTTCTTCTGGACTTCTGGTCATCACAGCTGGCCAGGCCCTGTGCTTTTGGAGGGGTCTGGATTTTTCATTTTAATTCTAATCTTAACCCTAAAGAGGCTACACCTTCCTCCAACCTAGAGCCTAATTTTGTTTTTTTGTTTAGGATAAAGGAGCCTCCCCAGTCCTTCCAAGCCATCTTGAAATAAGAAGGGACGTTGTTCCACCCCCTGGCTCAGAGACCTCAAAAGGAGAATAGAGAGGTCCCTAGCAATTGCCATAGATAACATATTAAAAGCCTTTTCGATAAGGAGCCCTGTTATGAAGATGCCCATGTATAGTTAGGCTCCAACATTCAAGGTTTGTATCATCTTTGACCTGCTCCTCACTTAGCAAATCTTTTCAATTCAGAGCAACTGTAGGACAAGTGTATGGGGCGAGGGGGAAATCTTTTGTGCAAATACAAGAGTGATTGACTTTGTTCATCACCTTAACCCAGAGTTCCCAAACCTAATTTTCATTGGGGCCCCCTCCCCCGGTCTCTTTAGACATATTTTTTGTAATCTCCCCTTCCATCATGAAATTCTAACATAACAGATGTACTATATATCTACATATGTATTTTGTGGCCCTTCGGACAACTGCAAACCATTGTAATAACTAAATTTTTTTAACACCCTCCCACCCCCCATCAGTTTTCTCCTCTTCGGGGACTGTATTGCCCCTACTCTAAATGCATGTTTTAACCCACCTGCCCAACCCTCACCCCCATCTTGCGGAAGGTATACCTGGCTTCCACCAGGTGATTCTGATATGCAGCTAGGATTGGGACCCAGAGATCTAACCTAGTGTTTCCAAAACTTGCTGTGATCATGAGAATTAACTGGGAGCATTTGTTAAGCGATCAGATTTCCAAACCCTTGCACCTGGAGATTATGTAGTAACAAGTGGGCCTAGGAATTCATATGCTTGACAACTGGCCCAGTAATTCTTAAAATCTGGGTAGATTTGGTTCTCTCCATTCTGACACAAAAGCTGCTCCTCCCCATTTTCCAGACTGGGGGTTGTTGGGGGTGGGGATGGAGTTGCTTACAAAGCACAGATGTTCTCTAAATATCCTGAGTTGGAACTTAGAATGCATTTCTGAATAAGCGGTTTAATAAAAAGCAGTCAAAATAGTTACATTACTTCACTGGACAACTGAGCATCCAGTATCTATTGAGTAGCAGAACTATGGTGGGTGTTCTGAGGGATGTAGTGGTGTGTTTAATATGGTTTGTTACCACAGGAGGCTTATCAATCCCAGGAAGGAGCAGAGACAAAATGCTTTGGAGATGCAGCTTTAATTTTGCCCAGGTAATTAGGTAAAAGCTTCATAGAGGTTGTGGCATTTGAGGGTGATTAAGACGCTGATAGCTGGAGAAAGGTTGTTGGCAACAGTAAAGACTTAAAGAACAGCACATGATTCATCGGGCTAGAGCATGGGGTGCACCGGCCTGCGGGTGTGGGAACTGAAGTCAGGCCATGGCCAGTTGCCGCGCAGACGTTAGAAAGGACGTTGGACTTGCAGCCCGAGAGGCTGGTTGAAGGTCTGGCTCTGATGCTTTTCGTGCCATGTTGTCTTTCTAAATTTCAGTTTGTAATAACTGATTGGTCACTGGGCAGTTGTGTTAGTGACATGAGATTTGAACAAATACTTCATTAACTCTCAAAACCTACAAAAATGTTGATGATGATATTAGAGATTGCCAGGTTAGGAGAGCCCTGAATGCAAAGCTGAGGAGTTTCTGCTTTGCTCTGTAACAAGTGGACAGCCATTGGAAAGTTTTGAGTCATGTTTATACTGCATTAGGGGCCAAGTAGACTTTTATAGGCTTACCTGAAGACATAATCACAATATGTAATGTTCCCGTGCACGTGGAAATGCATTCTGAGCTTCCAACTCTGACCTACAAATCAATGTTTGGAACAGAACTCATTGGAGAGTTGGAGGCTCTTGGTTCAAAGGCCGAGAAAAAGAAACGTGGATAAATTTGTCTTACCTGCTTCCCTTCCTTTTTGTAATTAGAATCTCAGGCTGCTGGCACTGGAAGGGAGCCCAGAGGTCTAGTTGAGTCTGTTTGCCATCTCGAGCGCTCAAGGCTTTGCTGGATGTTGGCAGGGCCTGGACTAGGGCTGAGGAGTCCTGTCACAGGGCAGCACCCATCTCTCTGAGCCAGGCAGGCTGTCTCCCTAGGGGCCAGCCTCACCAGGGTTGTCGCCATCTTCTGATGCGCACAGCGGTTTCTCCTGGGCAGGCTGCAGGCCTCCCCACCTGTCCTGTGTTCCTTTGTGCTCTGTTTAGGTCCACCCTTCATTCAGTCTTCACTGACTTTGCCTTGTCTGGGTTACTGAGCTTCCCTGAAATCCTTCCATACCTTTCACATATGTTTTAGTTCACTTTTGGCTTTGTTTTGTTTCTGATGATTTGATTAGTATGAAAACCTTTTTTTTTTTTTTTTTTTTTGCATTTACTTGCTATATTTGGATAGTAGCTCTGAAGCTACTCGGTAGATTGGATTATTAGAATTGTTAACTAGTCTTGAGACCCTTTAAGCGTTTGGTCCCAGCAGTCTGTTGATTTCTGTGTATAATGTCTTTTTGTTTCTGATCCTTTCCTGCTTTTGAAAATGAAAGAAGTCTTAAAATGTGTGAGCATGATTCTTGTTTAGCACTTAGCTCCATCCTACCAGTATATTCCAGGGACAGCAAGATGTTATAATTGGATCTAAATTTCTTACACCTGGAAAGTTTTAGCAACTTGGATATATAGGAGGGTACATTATGTGGTAGTATAATAGTAATAATTAGAGCTAACATTTATTAAACATTTCTCATATGGTACACACTGTTCTGAATACTTTACCTGTTGTGCAATTCTATGAGGGATAGGTACTATTAATATCCTCCTCTCTGTCTTTTTCTTTTAAATGAAGAAACTGAGGCATAGAGAGGTTAAGTAATTTGTACGAGGTCACACAGACAGTGAATTTGGGCATTAGGATTACAGATTTTGGACTCTACTATGTATTATCTTTGCCCTGCTGTTTATAGTAGACAGGCTGGGGCTTTGAACATGAGTCTGAATCCTGGTGCTCACACAGGGATATAATCCGGGCCCAGGCATGTAACCTCTCTGTGCTTCAGTTTCATTGTCTGTGAAATCAAAGTAACTGCCTGGTTTAGGGTTGTTTTTAGGATTAAATAAGAGTACGTATGTACAGCCCCCGGCCTAGAGTCTGGCACATCAGAGGCATTTCTCATTATTTTAGAGCTGCTTTTGTAAAAGGTAGTGTTGTAAAGTTTTTGAAATCAGACTTTCAGAGTCTATCTGGTAATGAAGCTTTAATTTTAGATTGCTTTAAGCCAGGCATATGAGATGTTCTCCCTTAAAAGAAGTCTTTGATGAATCGAGAACCTGGAATACCAGGTTGTGGCAGGTGCTTTCCAGAGAGAAAAGGAGGCAGTGGTACCAGGACAGGGTCGGTCCCCATTGGCACTGATGACGTGACATGGTGAGCTGTGGTGTGGGTGATCTCGTCTCCTTTTATTGTACACATTTGGGTAAGAAGCTGGACTCTGGGCTAGGAGTTGGAGGCCGGGGAGGTGGTAGCAGAGAAGCTATTGGAACCGCTGAGCTAACTCAGAAAATTGCCCTGAGAACTTACAGAGAATGAATCATGCCATTTTGTCTGGATAACCCCTGGGAGCTGTTGCTTGTTTCCTGGAAGTCCAGGAGCTGAAGGAATGCTGGGATTATGCTTGGGAGTATCCTATAGAATTCTTCCTTTCCCTTTTTCTTGAATATTCTTTTTGTTTGCATATCAGAAAGAGAGATTTCTGACTCTGAGAACTCTTGACGTGATGTGCTAAAGAAAGTACTTACTATGTAGCATTTATACAGAGGACCAGTTGGTTGGCACGTAGAAGCATGCTGCCAGAATGTATTTAAAAGCTTAGTTGCAATGGAAGATCCATGTCCTTAGACAGATGCTGTGGTACAGGGTTGGCTTGTCATGTGGCTTACAGGCCACCACCCAGCATTTCTGCACATTCTTATATTAAGTGAATGCTAGGAATGTTAGTTTCATCTCTTACCTGTGTTGCTGGTAACCAGTAAAAATAAAATTGAAAGAATGTCAAAAAGAGCAGCTTCGAATGAAGTGGCTCTGAGAGAGCTTTGCCTTTTCTGGTCATAAATAAAGCAGACTGGATAGACTTCAGCATTTAATCAGGTCTAACTGCAGAACAAGGGATTCGAGTAGCATCTGTTGGATACTAATAGTTTCTCTTGTTCCTTAAACAGTAGGATGATTCAAAAAGTTTGCAGTTAGACCTTGTGTTTGTGGTTCTTCATCTGGATTAATATTAAAATTTAATATTTAGTTCCATTTGTGGAGCTAAAATGTGGCAATCAGCATGAGATCTGTTTTGTTTTTGCATAACTGTGAGTTGCTAGGGAATATACTCTCAGTTTTTTCCATCTTGCTTTTTTACTTAACTGTTTTGGTCAACCAGTAGGAAACTGAATTTAGTGTGTGTGAGAAATTTAAATATAAGAGAAGATTTATTTGGAAGATATAAGGCCGTCTCTTACAGGAGCTATAAACACTTTGGAATGTGAGACTGGGTGGAGAGAAACCCTTGTATTAAAGTTACACAGTTTTAATCTTTAAATTGTGATTATAGAAATGCCACAATATATGTTGCAGCTTATGTAGATTTAGAATGTGTTAGAAAATGTTTTGGGGCAAGTTAAGCCCTTCTCCACTATTAAATTCTACGGCAATTATAATTAGATCATTATATTTCTAAATACCTGAAATCTGGTTAGGGCCAAGCAATCTGAACAAACAGCATTACACAATTAATCCAGTTCACATGACTTCTTTGTAAATGCAAAAACCAAGTTGCATATTTAAATTGTTTGAAATCTTGTGGGATTTAGGTATGTTTGCATCTGGTGCTTTGGATTATTTGTTCTTCTGGTGTTTGCTGTATTCTATTGCTTGACAATACCCTCCCTCCTCTTTTGGAAAAGTACTTTGGCAATTCTTTGAAACAAACTTTCCAAAATAAACATATTAATAGCAACATCGTGGCTACCATTGCAAGGCTTAATCTGTTTGCAGTTTAAGAGATAATTTCTTGGCTGCAATATGTCGTATTAACTGGTTAGTCAGGTCCCTCCCCCACCCTTCAAAATCTCTTGAAGATGGTTTAAAACAGTTTGGTCTTCAGCATTATTGAGACTGAGAGACAAAGTCCTTTTCTTTCTCCTTTATTTATTATTTGTGTGCACTAACAGTGTCATTAACTGTTGCTTTACAAGATTACGGACCATTCTTGAGTGATTGTAATCTAACTCAGATTAATTTTTTAAGTACTGTGCCGTTGACTGAGTCCTCCATTTCTTGCTTGCTATCCAAAAAGATCAAATCCTGGCTGGGGTGGTTATGACTTCAGGTGATTAAAAACATTAGTAGGTGGTCCTAAGGTACTTTTTTTATCCAAGGTAAGTATTCATCAGTGTTGCTCATGTGAGTTTTTCTTTGCTGAGCCTGTCACTTCAGAAGACACTCAAGAGTGCTGATCCAAAGGTCGGTGTATTTCCTGAGAATATTCAGGAAGAAATCTTCCTAATGCAGTTTCTCTGAATAATCCATTCTTATTTGATGCCTCATAGGAATCTTTAATCCTATTGGTGTGGTGGTGTGGTGTGACTGACCATAAAACAGCCTAATTGACTCTTCTTTTTTTTTTTTTTCCCCACGAAGCAGAGCAGATACAGTGTGTGAGAACAAGAGACATTTATTATTTTATGGTGGTTTGCGCCTCATTTATTATGATTTCCACTTTCTATCTTGTATTTTAATTATGATTCACCTGTCCTGTGTCATCTCCTAGATGTCCCCTAGGAATAAGGATGACTTCTTGTTTGAATATCTCCTCCACTTCCAAACCCTGCTGTACTAGGCACATTATACCTGTAGTGTTTGTTGTTGCTTTTAGCTGGAATACGTTGTATTGAGTCCATGGTATAGAGTCTACTAACCATAATTTTATTCCATTTGAGTCATGTGGTGCTTTCCTGAGTATAATGTGTGAAAATTCAACCTTATTAAAAATCCTGTGTCAAAATATGAGACCATTTAATTAGCTTTGTTGAATATTTGTTTGACTTCTTGTTAGAAGAACTTTTTTTCTATATGTAAACTGAATACCTCCATTTTTTTCAAGTTTTGCTTGATAATACAGTTAGTAAAAACGTCAAGGAAAAACATCACTTTCTGTAGATAAATAGAATCTTTGGTTTTCTGTGGTATAAAACATTAATACCCAAAAGTTGAATGATCCTCAATCATTTGGCTTACGTTATTTTTTCTCAACAGATTTACCTTTTAAAGCAGTTTTTTTCCTGTAAAATTCCTATTACATTTTTTAACAAAATGGGGATTATACTGTACATATGTATGATTTTACATTCTTTTTTCCCTTAATCCCGGAACACATGTATTTATCATACTATTATTCTCCAGAAACATTTTTAATGGCCATATAATAGTTCACTGTTTGAATTTACCATCCTGTGTTTAATCATTGCCTTAGTGTTAGTGTTTCAGTTTGATGTCTTTTTTCTCTCCTTGTAGTTGCTCTTTCCCTGTGCCATGCCAACTCTGCTCAGTCCAACTCTTGTCAACTCTCCATTTGTGCCATCAGCCTTGTCCTCCCAGGTCATTAGCTTGTCCCTTCATTCAAGTTCCCAGTAAAAGAATGCTGTCTTAGTCTGTTTTGCTTTTAATAAACATTTTCTTCAAGTGATTGCAAATGCCACTACTATCCTTATCCACTCTTCGATCATAGCACAGTACATAAAACATTCCCGGTTTCTTGATTTTCAAAGTGATTTACTCTGAAGCTATTTTAATTATGAGGGGGCAACCTTGGGGCATTTATATCTTTGTTAAGGATCATTAATGGTGACAGCTTGATAATGTGTGAAAGCATCTTGAAAACATTAAAATATACCAATAAATGAGAGGTTAAAATTACAAGTGGAGGCCAGAATACAGAAAAATTAGAAAAAAATATTTTAAGCAAAGTAGGTGTAAGCATCCTTATTATAAATGCTCAAGCTCACACATGCTAACACTCAGCGGGAACTAATTTGCTTCTCTGAAATTTGGCTTACCTGTAGCTTTTCAGGGCCACATAAGGAAAGGAATCAGCACTGTTTTCTTTGTTGCATAAGAAAGGGTACCTGTGCTGCTGAAACATGAACCTATTAAAATTATATTTTATAGCAGGAGAGGCTTTTTTACCCTTGTGATGTGTTTCATTTATTTGTCCTCTGGGCAAGGAAAAATACTTCTCCCTCTTTCAGATCATAGAGAAAATGGTTAGTTTTATTGAGAAATTAAACCCTTTACCTCATTTCATATTTATTGTCTATTACCTGGCCCAATAGTATATGGATATAAGTTTTCTGTGTTGTGAATCAGTATTTCAGATTCTTAATTATTTGTGATTCTCTTTAGAATTCCGTTCTGAGTCTCTCAAAATTATTCAACATTATCAAAGTCTGATTCCAAGTTGAATACGGTGTCATCTTTTTCCTGAGTTTCACTGTCCTGCTGCTCAGTGACACCTCCCCCTCTGCCTCCAAAAACTGGACCTAGGGGGAGCCTTTTTTCTTTGTATGCACTTTTGCTATATTATATTATAAACTTGTGTCAAATTCCATCTTTTGCTTTCCTTGCCTCTTTCAGCCTTTCCTTGCCTAAGGCTTTATCTGGATGTTTGTTACGTCTCTGTGGCCCATGATCCTCTAGAAATTGATTCATCTGTCTAGATTTCTTTGGTGTCTACTCTCTCTGCCTGGATTGGATTGGCAGCAACCCCACTTATGTGCTCTCACATGCAGGTTTCATTAGCCTGCTCTTTTCTTTCCCTCACAACTCATCAATCAAGATGTAATATAGGGTCGGCATAATTTTGGTGGTTATTCTGTTCTTAGCTTAAGCTCCCTCGACCCCCATGACTTAGCTTTACTTAGCTAATTAGAATATAATTTCACAAATGTTTTTTGGTCGCCATATAGTTACCTGAGGATTTGTACTCTGTGATCCTCCAAAATGATTCTATTTTGGAATTTTTCTTAAAAAACATTATTAACTGGTATGCAGTGCCAGGGAAGCCACTAAAGTTGCTGGACCTCAGTTTCCTTATCTGTTAACTGGAAACAAAAAACTTTACCTTACTTGGTTATAGGGATTCAATTAAATAAAAGCATCTATGTATTCCTAGCTTAGTTTTTTTGTTACTTAATAGGAAGTTCCTCCTTCATTGTGGTGTACCAATTCTATGCATTTTTGGACATTTTTATTGAGTTATGATTGACATACCATACAGTTTTGCCCATTTTAAAGTGAACAATTCAGTGGTTTTTAATATAGTCACAGTTGTGTAGCCATTACCAAAATCAATTTTAGAACATTTTCATGACCCCCTAAAAGAGAAACCCCATATCCATTAGCAGTCATTTCCCATTTCCTAGGCAACCACTAATCTACTTTCTGTAATTTTATGCATTTTTAACTTCATGCTTAATATTACGTTGTGTGCTAACAGGATTTCTATTTTTCTTAGGGTACATTGAAAGTATTTGAAATGCAATCCTATAATTTTTAGAACTAAAAAGAGCCCTTTGATCATTTAATGCTTATTTTTTTTTTCACAAGGAAACAGAGGATCAGAGAAGTCAAGGGATTCACCCATGGACATTCTTGTGCCACACGTCTTTACCAAAACACACTGAAAAAAAAAGTGTCTAATTAGCACTTATTTAAGTAATAGTTATTATTACAACCCTTTCAAATTCAAATTCTGGATGTGAGATATGATTATTCAAATTCTCTGCTTTAACCAAACTGGTTCTTTACCTATTCTGCGAATATTTCTTGGGCTTTTGTCTTGTCTATAACCTCCAAAAAATCTTATCTTGGATTTATTCAGGATATTATTTTCTCTTTTAATTTCCCTTATATAAGTCATTACTCTGTGATCAATTATAGAATTTTGTACATAATCTACCCAGTTTTTATATGTGTTCTTCTATGGCATATTTGAGGTTCCTACCTCATTTTGTGATAGACTATTTAAATCTACCATTTTTTCCCACTGCATGTCTCTTTTTTTTAAATTTCAAAATATTATGGAGGTACAAATATGTTTCTGTCACATGGATAGCTTTTATAATGCTTAAGTCAGGACTACTAGTATGTCCATCACCCAAGTAGTGTTCATTGTACCTGTTAGGTAGGTTTTTACCCCACTCCTTGCCCTGCCCCTCCTGTTGATTTCCAATGACTTTTACTTCTCTTCTTGCTTATACGTGCCTGTCAATTAGTTTCAAATTATTAGGGAGTATATGTGGTGTTTGTTGTTCCAATCTTGAGAAACTTCACTTAGGATAATGGTCTCCAGTTCCATCCAAGTTGCTGCAGAAGGCATTCATTTTTTTTATGGCTGAGTAGTACTCCATGGTATGTATATACACCACATTTTGTTAATCCACTCATGAATTGATGGGCACTTGGTTTGATTCCACATTTTTGTGATTGTGAATTATGCTGCAATGAACATTTGAGTGCAGGTGTTTTTTTTTTTTGATAAAATGACTTCTTTTCCTTTGGGTAGCTACCCAGTAGTGGAATTGCTGGGTCGAATGGTAAGTCTATTTTTATTTCTTTGAGGCATCTCTATACTCTTTTCCGTAGAGGTTGTACTAATTCACAGTCTGTAGCCACACCAGCACCTGTTGTTTTTTGACTTTTTAACAATAGCCATTCTGACGGGTGAGGTGATATCTCATTGTGGTTTCAATTTGCATTTCCCTGATGATTACTGATGTTGAGCATTTTTTCATATCGCTGTTGGCCATTTATTTGTGTATCTTCTTTTGAAAAACATCTGTTCATGACTTTTGCCCACTTTTTAATGGGGTGGTTTGTTGTTTTCCTACTGATTTGAGTTCTTTGTAGATTCTGGATGTTAGCCCTTTATCGGATATATAGTTTGCAAATATTTTCTTCCATTCTGTAGGTTGTCTTTTCACTCTGATTATTTCCTTTGCTGTGCAGAATCTTTTAAATTAAGTCCCATTTATTTATTTTTCATTATCCCCTTTTGGGGTAATGAAAGACCCCATTTGCTTTTGGGGTCTTAGTCATAAATTCTTTGCCTAGGCCGATGTCTAGAAGAGTTTTTCCTACAATTTCTTCTAGAATTTTTATGGTTTCATGCCTTACATTTAAGTCTTATCCATCTTGAACTAATTTTTATAAATGGTGAGAGACAGGGGTCCTGCTTTATTCCTCTACATGTGGCTATCCAATTTTCCCAGCACCGTTTATCGAATAGGGCTTCTTTTCCCCAGTGTGTAGTCCTGTTTGCTTTGTCGAAGATCAGTTGGTTATAGATAGCTGGTTTTATATCTGGGTTCTCTGTTCTGTTCCATTGGTCTATGTCTCTATTTTTGTACCAATACCATGCTCTTTGTTTACTATAGCCTTGTAGTATAATTTGAAGTCAGATAATGTGATGCTTCCAGATTTGTTCTTTTTGCTTAAGATTGCTTTGGCTATTTGGGCTTTTTTTGGTTCCAAATGAAGGCTAGGATTATTTTTTTCTATATCTGTGAAGTATGACACTGGTATTTTGATGGGGATTGCATTGAATCTATAAATAACTGAGCATTATGGATATTTTAACCATGTTGGTTGCATGAGAAGGGAATGTTTTGTCATTTGTGTCATCTGTGATTTCTTTTATCAATGTTTTGTGGTTCTCCTTGTAGAGATCTTTCACCTCCTTCATAAAATATATTTTTAGGTATTTTCTTTTCTTTGTAGCTATTGTGAATGATATTGAGTCTTTGATTTTTCTCTCAGCTTGACTGTTATTGGTGATATTATTACTGTTGTTTTGGTTATAACGGTCACTTCACTTCTCTTCCTCTAGGTCCAATGCTATTGCTTTTCATTATTATTAACTCTGATGAATTAAAGAATTGATGCACTTGGTGCTAATTGGTCTTTTCCTTCCTGATTAGTAAGTAGTCTAAAACTTAAAGTTTTTCTTTTTGGGAAATAAAACACATATGTAGAGAAGTGCTGAAAGCATAAATGTTTAGCTTACAGCAAATTGTAAAGTGAACACTTACAACTACCACTCAGGTTAAGACATTGAACATTACAAGGACTCCAGAAGCCCATTGCCTGCTCTTCCTGATTATAATCCTTTCCTTCACATCTAAAGCTAGCCACTAAGCCGATTTTATGGGAATCACTTCTTTGCTATTCCTTACAGGTTTTACCACCTCTGTGTGCATCCGTAAACAAGATACGTGATCTTTTTAACATTCCGTCAGTGGAATAATATAGTATGTATTCTTTGGTGTCTGGCTTCCTTTGCTGGACATTATCTCTAAGATTCATCCCTATTATGACTAACAGTAAGCTTTTACATAATTTTCATCGCTGTGTAGAATTTCATTGTAAGAATGTATTTCTGTCAGCTTTATAGGCATTTGGGTTGTTTACAGTTTTGGGCTATTACAAATAATTCTGTCAAGCACATTCTTATATTTGTATTCTGGAAAATATACATGAGAGATTTAATTCTAGGAGTAGAATTTCTGGACAATAAAGTCACAGTCACTTTTTGTAAGTTTCACAGGTAAGAACAAGGCCAGATGGTACAAATGATGTATACCATACTAAGTGTTAATTTTACCTTGACATTAGAACTATTGGTTTACCATATCTTTTTAGGTAATTGACCAAAAAGGCAGTCTGAGTTCTTGGGAGTAGGATTTATGTAGGATGGAAAGGGGCCAAGATTTAGGTGACAGGTTGGAATGCCTCCAGAAGGGAAATCTGTGACTAAATTTGGTGTCGTCATTGTGAAGAGTCATATACTTTTTCAGGAGTTCATAACATCCTTTATACTACTGTCTCTCACATGAATCTGTAACAGTGGTTTATGTTTTCTCTACATGATGGAGGAGAAGTTTGGGCAAATGACAGACTATTGACTGATCCTTGACTATACAGTAATGAAAAAGGACACAGCTTTTTTAGGACTGAGATTTCATCTTTGTCCCTTTCTAAAAAGCAAAAGGGAGGTACTAACACTCTACCAAAAAAGAAGGAAAAAGAATCTTGTTGGAAATGGAAAATGGGAAAAAGAAACATTTTTAACCAAATTAAAGACTGTATCTACTAAAAGCAATGGTGGCTATAAGAAGACTGGTGTAGCATAACAACCCAAGGCAATTTGGGTTTCTTTGCATGTAATTGTACAGAATGTGTTCTAAGTGGGTCAGTGAGCTATAATCAAACATGGTAGAGTTGAAGAATGGTGTCTGTGTGTTCTATCACGTGATTGCTCTGCACGAAGGCACCCTGCCAAGACAGCTACAGGAATTGTTCTTCATGTTCTCTGGCTGATCTCAAAAGCAAGGCAGAAGGGTTTATAGCTTATTGAGTTCTTTTCCCAGACTATCCGAGGAAGTTGAAAATTTGAGAATTTAATATCATTTCTGTGGCATTGCATTGATCTTATAAGAAAGTAGATAATTTAAAGCATTTGGACATCATGTTAAGATCACATCAGGGTGATGAGGGAAGGATTGAGGAATTACTGGTTTCATTTTGGGATCATGTCAGATGGGGTTGTTTTTACATCTGGTGTGTGCTTCCCAAGTTGAATAAAGTAGTATTTGTGACAAGTTCTAGTTGAGGATGATTTTAGCATGTAGAAACAAACCTTAAATTTTCTTGCTGTTATGACTTTGATTGGATGTGGGGGTTTGTAGGCTATCCACATATATAAAGCTAATTTATTATTCACTGTAGATTTAAGTATGTTATTGACTTGATTTCTTGTGTTATTCCAGAATGGCCCCTGAATGTATGGAAATGGTGATGGGTTCTGTACTTTTGCAATTATGCCTTTCCTGGAAAACAAAGTGAGCTTTTCATGCTTGAGTAAACACATTGATGTATTATGAAACTGTCAGACTCTTTGAACAATTGGCATAAGCTCAATTATTCAAATATGTGACTCTTTTGAATGGCTTTTGTGTTAGCTAATGCTTTAGTACGACCAGTATAAAGAAATTTCAATATCTTTCCTTCAGAAATTAAATCTCAACTGTCTGATTAAAGAAATCCAAAGGATTAGCCCTTTTCTTGAGCACTTTCTTCATTATCATATAGAGCTAATTAGTAGCATTCATTTGCTGAGATTCATAGTTTTATTTTAAAATATCTTGTCTTTTTTATTTAAAAAATTTGAGTCATTCATGCTTTATTCTTGTCACCTAACATAACTGGTTTTCCCCCATGTTCCTTTCCTGTCAGTCCACAGGCCCACAGGCTTTTTTTATGTAGTATATCTGCAATTTTGTTTTCTTTTTTAGTTATTGCATTGTAAATATTGTCTCAAGTTCAGTAGACTTTATAATATTTGTTTTTTGTGGCTTATTACTATTTTTTTTAAAGATACAGAGTCTCACTCTGTAGCCCAGGCTGGAGTACTGTGAGCGACATGATCATAGCTCACTGTAGCTTCAAATTCCTGGGCTCAAGTGATTGTCTCTCCTCAGCCTCAGGACCACAGTTGCTCGCCATCATGAGTGGCTACTTTCTTTATTTTTTGTAGAGATAGGGTCTTGCTATGTTGCCCAGGCTGATCTTGAATTTCTGGCCTCAAGGGATCCTCCTGCCTCAGCTTCTGAGTGTGCTGGGATTACAGGTGTGAGCCACCATGCCTGGCCATAATATCTGTTTTTATTGTTTGTATAATATTGAATTATTTAATAACATGCAATCATTTCCCTTATTTGAAAGGTACATTTTCTAGTTTTTCATTTTTACTGATAATAATGGAAAGATATGTTTGCGCATTACTTTCAGTTATAAGGACAGATGCCCAGAAGTATGTCAGTGGACTTGCTTTCCAAAAGGCAGTGCCTTCTTGTGTGATTATATACATATATTATACAATCTCTTTTACCAATAAAAAAGATGAAGCCTATTAAATGTTAGCATCCAACAAAATTAACATTTGGAGCATCCTGTAATCTTGGTAGAGACTTTTTCCTTTGTAAATTCAATTACTATGTTCAGCAAAGTAATATATGTAAATAGTTTAAAAAATGCAATAAGCTGTGTAGTGTGGCAATGAAGAACAGTAGCCTCTTGCCCCCTTCCCCCTTCAGGTTTTTGGCTTTTGAGAACCCCAGCTCTTGGCTGTTTCTACCAATATTTGCCCCCAGATTGCTATTAATAAATGACTTGCTTTTACAGCTTGATTTTCCCCCTTATTTTATAGTTATCTGTCGATTTCCTTTTATGGAAGATGATGCTTTAGCTCTTAACAGTTTCTTTCCTATTTTCTCAGTGTTGACACAAAATAAATTTTGGTTTTATCAATATAGATATTATGATTGTAAGTATTTATCATCAAATCTTACATCTTATTTTACTTTATATTATATATACTATATAATGTGAAGTATTTCCTGGAATTAATAACTCCCTCCCTTTTTACTTGCTTTGTTTTCTCAATTCCTGTTTCTAATTTATCACCAAACATTCTGACAGAGTTGTAAATCTCCTCTTGATTCTTCCAAACACATCAGGTAATCCCTCAGATATGTTTTGATTTATTTTTTTCAAAACTTCCTTCTGGGAGCCTTCATATTTTGCTCCAGTATAAACAGGTTGCTCTTAGGGCCTGATGCTCAGTTGGCATCTGGGAATTTCCTTCATGATTTTATCCTGAGACTTTCCTTTGTCTTTCTCTGTTTTGTGGCTTCTCTGTTTCCCTGGGTGTCAGATCCTTTCTCTTTTAAATTTACTTTCACATTTTGGTTGATTCTTGAGAAAAGTACAAGGAAGTAAACTTTTTGAGACCATGCATGACTGCAAATGTCTTTATTCTGTAATCATCCTAGATTGATAGTTTTGCTGGGTATGCAATTTTAGCTTGGGAATAACGGTTTCTTGGAATTTTGAAGGTATTGTTTCATTGCCTTCTTACTTTCAAGGTGTTTGTGGAATCCAGTGTCATTCTGGTACTGAATTCTTTGTTATGACTTTTTTCCTTTATTTCCCTGTCTCTGGAAGCTTTTAGAATTTTATTTCTGTAGTTCTGACATTTTATAGTATTCCTTGGTATCTGTCTTTTTCCATTCTTTTTAATTGGCCCCATGGCAGGCCCTTTCAAACTAGAAAAGCATGTCCTGCAATTCCCTGTGTTTTCTCTCTTTGAACTATATGTTACTTGGATGTAGTACCTTGTGAACTGATCCTTTAGTTTTCCTGTCTTTTTTTCTCCCATTTCCCCATCTCATTGCCTTTTTATTCTACCTTCTGATGAATTTTATTAACTTGATTTCTCACCTCTTTCATGAGATTCTTTTGTTGATGCTACGATATTTTTTAATTTCTAAGAGCTGCATTGGTTCTACAACAGAACTCATGTTCAAAAATAACACAAAATTTTGACTTATCCATGGTTTCACAAAAATTGCTCTAAAAAAATGTGATAGATAATCACAAGCCAAAACTTGCCTTGGAAAGACCTGAGGATGTACCTTCACAATAAACATAAAGCAAGAAGTGTCAAAGTGAAATGTCAGAGATATCAACTATCAAACTTAGTACTTAAGGAAATTGGACATTTCATACTTAATAACCTCATACTTCTTTTAATCTTGCTTTTTGTGGCATTGTGCTATGTCATCTTCTCTGATTTCTCTGAAGATATTATAATTTTTGGTTGCCGATGCTTTTTTCTCCCTGTATCATGTTTGTTTCCTCTGAGGGGTGTGCGTATGTACGCATGCTCTTTCTTGCATGTTATGGACTTTCCTCAAGTGTCCAGAGAACCTTGGTTCCGTTTAGAGATCCAGGCACTGGAAGTGAGGTGGGAGTGTGTGGAAGCTCTATGCGTGCGGTGGAGGCTCTTAACTGGAGTCTGTAGGTCTGTGCAAGTGAGGGTGGAATCTCCCTGATCAGGCTTTGACTGAGTTCCCTGTTTTTAGTAGGGTACCTCACCCCTGCCCTCTGCTGTGTTTACTTGTGCTTGGAGTCAGCTCTCTGGAGAGGAAATTTCTAGGTTCCTGCCTGGCTCTGCAGTGTAGAGAACAGAATGTGGGGATTTAACTGTTCTTTATATAAATTCCCAGCCAGTTCTCCTTCCTTCAGAGGTACCTGGACTTAATTTCTTATTGGCTACTCACCCCACAGGCTTCAATTTCAACTTTGTTTTGATTCTTTTATTAGTTGCCATTTGTCCATCTGTTTCCTAGCTTCAAGGATTTTGTTGCATATCTAGTTTGCTTTTTGTCCCCTCTCATTTTTAATTGTCTTCATGGGTTTATTTTATCTTTTTAATATTTATGTCCATCTCTGTATAAACTCCTTTAGTATCATCTTAGTACATTTTTGAATGAGCGTGGGGAAGAAGCACATGCTGCTTTTGCCGTGTTTGTTGGAAGTATCCAGTGCAGACTCTTTTTAGAGTCAAAAATATTTTTTTTACCCGCACACATCTGCGGGATTTTTATGTATTTTATGATGTACAATAATTCCT
Organism: Indri indri; assembly: GCA_004363605.1. Taxonomy (NCBI): domain Eukaryota; kingdom Metazoa; phylum Chordata; class Mammalia; order Primates; family Indriidae; genus Indri; species Indri indri. The sequence continues at coordinate 35,674 of RJWJ010005651.1, read as the reverse complement.
TTTAGAAATGCCTTTTAAATATATTTTATTCCAATTTTCACTTATGTTAACATTGCAGATTTAACATCAATTTTCATAAGCATTATAGAAGATGTGACTGTTTACTGGATAGATTAAAGGAATGACTGCTATTTCCATTAAGTTGATCATTAATTCTTAAAACATTTTTATTTTGAAATAATTATCGGTTGATAGGAAGTTGCAAAAATAGTACTGAGAAGTTCTTTGTACCCAGTTTATCCCAATGGTAACATCTTCACATGATTGCAGTACACTGTCAAAATTAGGAAATTGACATGGCACAGTCTTCATTAGTTTTTAAAACACATTGTTTTAAATTTTATATTAGCCAAAAAGTTTATGGTGCAAATATATATGAAATTTATGTGAAATTATTTTGTCTTTCAGCAATTTTTCCAGTTAGTCAAATTACGAAAGCTTGGACTTAGTGATAATGAAATTCAGCGGCTCCCTCCAGAAATAGCAAACTTCATGCAGCTGGTGGAACTTGATGTGTCTCGAAATGGTAAGAAAGACTGCACTTGGGTTATCTGTTTGTCTCTTCTGAGACTGGGGCATTTTTAGTAAATATAGCTGGATAAATGTTATTGGAGGTGCTTTTCCTGATAGTCATGGGGAAGGTATGGATTTTGGAGTGAAATTAATGCCATTTTTTTAATAGATCAACTTACAGATATTTACCAAAAAAATTTCATAACACAATTTTCAGAAGACTTTCTCAAAGTAAATTCTGTCTGATTCCTAGAGTTAGGGAGTTGACTGGAAAATCATTTAACCTGGCCCACTCATTTTACTGAACATGACACTGAGGGCTGGTGGCATGGTTATTTGTTCAGTGTTTGGGTGCTGCTCAGGCGAGGGGACACCTGCCCTGGGGGAAGGGTTGTCTTCTCTGGGCTGTGGCTCGGTTGATTGGTATGCTCTCCCTGCAGTGAACAGACCTGTATCTTCTGTTATTTTAATGTGTCTCTAATTAGGCTGGTGGTGGTTTTGCCCACTTCAGTTTGTGTAGTATGTTTGTGAATTTATTTTGATTTCCAGATTTCACTATTATATTGATTCTTTTTTATTGAACATTCTAATAGGGTATCCTGTTTGGTATCCTAATAGGGTATCAAACAACTTTCACTTTTAATTGGGTACCTTGACTTAGCCTTGAGTTTTATACCCCTTAGAGCACTCTTCAAGTGGGCTGGTACTTTTACTTTTTATAGTATATTTAACACATTAACTGCCATGTGAGTTGTATTTAACTCACACTAGTTTTGAGCCTGGGGCTGCGTGAAGCGTATGTAACTCACACATCTCTTCACCTTGGGAGACATGAGAACTATTTTTCAAGTTGCGTGTAACTCATGCACAGAAAAAAAATAACAAATTTTTCATTAAATTAGAAAGGATCATTTTGTTTTCAAAGTTTTTATTCTATTTTCGTAATAAAACACCTTGGCCCCAAGGAAATTTTCTTTTTTCTGGTGTGGCAGTCAATGTATTAATTTATTAAGTTAAAGTGGCAGCTCCAGTGGTGGTCCTGTCTATTGATAGAATTCAGTTCCTTTAAGTACCCTGGTATAATTTCCTCAGGATAGGCCCAAATATAGTCTGAATTATTTATATCATAAAAGGATGATTCTTTTACTCTCTCATATTATGTAACTGTTTTGTGTTTTGCTTTTGCTTTCCTACAAAAATCTGTAAGTTTCTTCTCAGTGAACCTTAGGTCTGTATATTTCAATCTGATATCTTCAACAGAAACCCAGGTCCTAGGTACAGAATTCTTTTGTGGATCATTGTTATAATGCAGCAATGATGATAATCAGTACTTGATTGAAAACATGGTCAAGAAAAATGATTCCCTGTCCCCCCTCAACTTTTGACAGCTTTCAAATTGCTTCATCCATCACATCCCATAAATTAACAGCTGTCTTTTGGTCAAAACATATGTTCTTGTCAATGGTGTCTGCTTTTATTTTTCGTGAAAATTATTTCTGTCCTTGAAGGTACCGCAAAAAGTGAAAGAACCTTTTTTTTTTTTAAGAGAGGGAGAGCCAGCGTGTCATATTTGGCTGTAGGGAATCCAGATCTGTTTAGGTAAACTGGATTTGATTGTAAGGATGGGGGCAGAACTAACATGCCAAAAGCATTGGCACCAGGCTTACATTTGACACTGTCCTGGGGGTTTCACAGCCTCGGTCTTACAGTGTGTCTGCTTCTGTTTGCGAATGCTCTGCTCTTCCCTCCTCACTGACCTGCTCTCTTAGAACTGGCATCTCTCTGTGCACTTTTTGGTTTTTGCCCCGCTATACCATTTGTTTGCCAATGAAAAATTTCTAACTGAGAAATGGTTGACTCAGCTTACCTTTTCATGCCAACCGTAAGACATAGGCTGCAGGTCAGTGGCCACCCTAAAGATTGGCTGCCCTGGAAGTGGGTGGCAACCAGCACAAAGCATGGCCCTGCCCCTCAGCACGGAAGCTGCAGATGTGCTGCTTCCCTTACACTGGAGCGTGGGGTGGGGAGGGCATCTGTGGCCCGGCCTGGCCAGATGGCCTCTACAACATGCTGTGTAGTACTTATCTAAGGTATACGTGATTGAAACGACTCTCCTGTCTTAGCAGTTGTCTCACTTATAAAGACTGACTAGCTGTTAACTCTACGAGGAAGCAGTGACTTTGTAAAATGGTCACTGAAGTCACAAAATATGGAGAAATAAAATAGCAATTTTGAAACTGGCATTAGGAAGGAAAAATGAGCAGAGGGCCAGAAGTACTTGAGAAAGAGAAGTATTGGCTTTAACTGTTTGGAAGGAGGGAAAACACAGAGCCTGAAAGTTCTCAGTCCCCTTATTAACTCTAATGGGATGCTTTCTGGGAAGTAAGTGCTGGTCAGCGGCCAGTTTTTCCAGTTCCCACATCAGCTCAGCTCGCTTTTCAAACATTCATAGCCAGAAGGGCTCCATGCCTCTTCTGTTTTTACCTTTCAGCGTGTTCATAAAAGAAGCTAAGCTTTCACTGAAGTCAGTGTCAGGATACAAAAATGTTTTGGCTCCTTGCAATACCTACTCTGCTCTTTTATTTCTTTCCCCAGTTTTCAGCCTTCCCTTCTGCAAGTGTTGGAGTTTTGTGAAGGATCCTGCAGCTCTTTCCCCTTCTTAGCAGGCTCTTTTAGAAATGCAGAGGAGGGAGTTAAACCGTCCCCCTCCCCTATTGGCAGAGCCTGTCTCTAGCTCAGTAGCACAAAGGGGCGGGGGGGACAGAGTGGAAGATGGTGGCTTCAGGGCTTTCTTTGAGGTTGTGGAAAAAACACAAAAACTACACAGATGACAGAGTAGAACAAGGTCACCGTTTGCTATAACCCACAGGAACAGGGGTCTTGGGCCATTTCCAGGTCGGGCAAATTTCACCGAGCTTCCTGTCTCATTTTTTTGGCAGATAAAATACATTAATGTGAATTTCGTAGGCAGCTGAGGTAGATAAAAGTCACAAAGCCTGCAGCTCCAGAGGCAATGTGAGAACCCTCCTTTGTACAGATGCAGGCATCTGTAAGGCTTGGGGCTGGTGCCTGGAGGCCTGTTTGGGCCTCTGGTCGTCTGTTGTCCCAGTCAAGGATGCCCACTCTGATCAGATGCTGTTCCTTTGGGTCCCCGCCCAGCCCCTGCCACCCGGGTTGCTGCAGGGTTATAACCACTGTCACCATAGGACCTTCATTGGCTTCCTCAGTTCTTGATTTGCCAAAAATCATTGCTTTGACCTTGGAGGAGGAAAGTAGGGTGTTTGGCATCAGACCCCTCAAGTACATTGGGTTAATGCTTGTCACATTTGACTGCGTAAGGACTTACCGGAGGATTTTGTTACAGTGCAGATTCAGATGCAGTAGGTCTGGAGTGGGTCTCTGGATTCTGCATTGCTGAGCAGCCCCCAGGGGTTGCCAACCCTGCTAGTCTCCTGACCACACACTGAGAGGCGAGATTTAGATGTCACCACCCACAATGCTGCTGCTAACTTTCCTCTAGCAGTTTCACGTGGTTAGAGCCCTTGCACCTTCCCACATGGAGGCGGGGAGATCTTCAGGCTATTCCTGGTTAGACGGTGAGATGCTCGAGCTAACTTAAGCCCAAGTTTACTTTGATTCCAGGAGCAAAATTAGACCTTTCCTGATGTTTCCACGCTCAATTGAGGGTGAAAAGACAAGTTCTGTGTTCCTCTCCAAAAAAATTGGTAAATTAGGAGAGAAGTTTTACAGGCTCATTTCCTGGCCCAACAAGAACTGCCAAGATCGCCAAACACTGGCTTTCGTGGCTTTGTTTTCTGATATTTCAGGCACAAAGTCAAGAGAATTGCGCGCTGTGTTAGAAAAGAGTGAGTTTAGGGAGAAAGGGCTGCACTTATGGATAATCTAGGTTGTGAGGATTTTTTCTGAGGTACAAGTAGAGAGGTTTGGGAGGAGCACAGTACATGTGGTTTCGTCTCCAGAACGACTGGGTGTGCTCAGCAGAGAGGACCCTGGGTTGGAGCCCAGTCAGCCGTGGGCAGACCCCTATTGACGCTGCCAGGCCTTGTTTCGAGAAGGAGGGGGACAAAGCCTTGCTTCCTTTGCAAGCCCAGGGAGAGTTGAGGAGAGTGGCACACTTCTCATGTCTTGGTGGGTTATTCTTTTTTTGAACAGACAATTGGCTGAAGTATATATGGGGAAAAAGAAACTAGTTTTCCCTGAACAGAGGTTAAATGATGACTGGAGTGAACGAGATTGGTATCTGAATAAGCAGCTAAAATTTTGTCTACAAAAAGCGTACGGGCTTAGAATTAAGTTCTGAAATAGTTTTCTGTGGTGAAATGCATGTGCGTCAATGCCTGGACTTCACGTCTGTTTGAGGAAGATGACCTCCAATTGTGTGAGAGGAGGTATTGCCCCGTAGTAGGATCTTGCTATCCAAGAATCCAGGGCAGACTTTCTTAATGCATCATGAATCCTGCCCCAAGGGTTAGTAATTTAGATTTTATGGTCTATGCTGTAATTTGACTTGCATCACAGTACTGTATCATTATCCATTTAGTTCAGTTTTCCCCAAAGCCTAAGGCGTACGCAAGCGGCGCTGCTAGGGATGATTTTAAGTGGTACTGCAAAACATCAGTTTTAATAGTGAATCATTGTGGGAAAGTTTTCCTGTTTTTCCCAGTTTTATTCCTTTTTGGATTGCGTCTGTAAAATTTGAGAACGCTATATTGTGTTTATATTTGTGTTTTATATCTAGTGGTGATAATAGCTTTGAATTCATGATTTAAAACAGTTTGCCTCCTTTGGAAAACGATTCTTACTCATAATTAAAAAGTCAATTAAAAAGTATGAGGCAAATAATAAAGAACACAGGGGCTATACCAGTATGGCAAAAATTGTGAAGGTGGCATAGTGATGGCCGAAGTTAAGGAAACACTGATTAGCATTAATATTAGCATACCATGCTGAAGAGGTTGTGAGTTTATTTCTCTTATGGGGTAAATAGTACTACATAGAGAAAAAAAGATGGCCAGAGACTGCATACCTTTGCAAATCATCACTAGCACCAAGGCAGCACTTGAGAGTATGGGGACTTAAATGCTTGGGTTGTTTGTCCTCTGTCTGACCATGGGATGCTGATCAGTGTCTGTGGTCTTTGGCTGTGGTTGTGTTTAATGAAATCTAAAACCAATCTTGAAGCCTGCTGAAAGGATAGCATCAAATCCTGGTGCTTCTGAGTATGGCCTGAAAAAAGCTCCTTCTGGCAAGCAATAAATCTAGTATGCCTGAAAGTCCTCCTACTTAGTTATGAACAATTAGCCTTTCTTTTTTTTTTTTTTTTTTTTTTGTAATAACTACATACACCCACACCAGAAGTGTGGCAGAAGCCAGTTTTTACCCATACAGACTGCAGTCTCGTCACAGTCAAGCTGTTGTTTTCTCCTTTCTTGCTGCCTAATTTGGGCCCAAGTTTAGCACTCTGTTTAGCAAACTGCCTCAGTGTCTGGACTTCATACATTCCAGTAGGAGAGTTTCCTTGTCACTGTCACTGTTAAGATATTACAGGAGACATCCAGCAAAGGGAAGCATGCCACTGTGCTCACTCTACCTTACGGTTGGACCGCTGGCTGGTGTTCAGCCCAGAGCTCGCTTTCTTGCCTTTGCAAGTACTTCTGCTTTCTTTCTGTTACGAGCCTTCTCTCTGAATTAGCTTTTACCTTCTCTTTTAGTAGGAAGAAGGATTGATGTAGAAAAAAATATGATCGGCTTCTACTCACATTTTAAATTCCAGATTTCTACTCACATTTTAAATTCCAGATTATAGTAAATTATTTTTAAAGTGGAGGAGGGAAGCAATTGGGCTTCTGTGATGTTTTCTAAGCATCTTTCCATTCTACAAACAGTTTAAGGGAGCATTGTTTAAACGTGAAAATGTATAGAAACCATTTTAAACACTGGAGAAGTTGTCACACACTTTACAGATAGATCCCTTTTGGTGAGCATATTTCACACTTTTTGCTTGCTTTTTCTTGCCATTAACTAGTCCATTTTTGCTCCCATCTAGAAGGGTCTTTCCGGGCTGCCTGTCTTCTACTTGCTTTGCCAAAACATGTGTATGGGAGAGTAAACTATTGTTACTCTCTTTATTCTGTTAATATGGTTAATATTCCATCATCAGGAAAGTTGTAACAGTACTGAATAAGTTGTAGGTTTATATAACTTTCTTCATGTTTTGCTTTTTTTTTTTAAATTTTCTCTTAAAGTTAGTAGATCTATAATGGATCTGAGTTTGAGAACAACACCTCTGAATGTATTTTTTAGGTCAACAGGTTCTTCATTCAGCTGTAGGTTCTCTAAATGTTTTGTTTATTTCAAGTAGCTTCTTATCTTCCTTTCTCTCTGTCCCCCTCTAACTCATACATTCACTCAAACTTTACATGCTATGCTTTGTGTTAGACCCTGAATTTTCCAAAACAACGATGAATTTACATCTGACAGGCTAAGTTATGGAAGCAAAAATAATTGCAGTGGGTTTTCCTGAAATAAAATGAAACCCCAACATATCGGATGACAGTTTCTGCTCATTTTTAAATTTGGCAGTATCTGTGGGTATTAGGTTGATAGTTTCTAGCTCTAAAAGTGATTGAGAATGAGCAGCCACATTGCTTGCTTCATTTTGATTTTGAGGTCATCTATTTTGTCACATGAATCTGGCTTGAGCCAAGTGGTGCTTAGTAGCCTTCAGGCAGCCGAAGGCTGGATGGCATCTTTTTGTCAGGATGGTGACAGCAACATGCTCCCACCACTGCAAACAGTGTTCTGTGCTTATTAAGCTAGAAAAGACAAATCTTGGCAAGGGACTGAGGAGCCGAGATAATTATTAGCAGCAACTGATTTGAAAGAGGCTTGAAACAATAGGGCATTTTTGCTTTGATGTTGAAATCAGGCAGTCTTATACGTTTAGTTGCAAATTTGGAGTCGGTGAGTGGATTTCTCAGCTGGGTTGTCATTTGTTAGAAATTTATTTCAAATGTTTGTTGTAGCTTTATGATGTCAACAGTATCATTAAAAATGCAAATATCTCAGTGCTTGTCTGTTAGCTATTTACTGAAAATTTTAAGATTCATTAAAAATCAAAGAAGCACCCAGTATGTAAAAATAACCGAAACTGTGTGAATTGTCGTAGGATTCTTTCTCTTTTGATTGTATAGCTGACTACTGTGTTGCAAAGAGTTTGCTCTGGCAGGTGAAACGATAAGCTCTGTGCATTAGTCAGGATACACTAATTATTGATAAATCTCAGTGGCTCAACACAATGAGGAGTTTTATTACTGTACAGTTTACAAGTGTGTGTGTGTGTGTGTTGGTGGGCGGATCAATATGGGGAAGTAGGTGGTGAGGGGCTTCCTACAGTCATTCAGGGATCCAGGCTCCTTCCTTCTTTTGGTGTTACATCTTCATTCAACTCGTGGCCTCCAAGGTCTTTGTGGGAGGGGAAGAAAATGGAGGATTGCATGGGGGAAGATTTTTAATTTATTTTTTATTTTATTTTTTAAGAGACAGGGTCTTTGTTGCCCAGGTTAGAGTGCAGTGGCACGATTAGCTCACTGTAGCCTCGAACTCCTGGGTTCAAGTGATTCTCCTGCCTCAGCTTCCGAAGTAGCTGAGACTACAGGTGCCTACCACCATGCCCAGCTAATTTTTCTTATTTTTTTGTAGAGATGAGTTCTCCCTGTGTTGCCTGGGCGGGTCTCAATCTCTAAGCCCGAAGCAATCCTCCCACCTTGGCTTCCCATATTGCCAGGATTGCAGGTGTGAGTCACCATGCTTGGCCTCTGAATTTTTAATAACTACATGCTTTAAAATGTATTTTAAAAACCCGAGGTTTATATTTGAGGAATCCCTGAAACACTTGCTGTAGGTAATATGGGTTCATTAGAAGTTTTCGAGCCAGGGATCACTACCTTGGTCAAGTTCTTTAACCTCTCTGTGCCTCAGTTTCTTCATCTGTAAAATGAAGATTATAATAGCACCTACTTAGAGAATTGTTCTGACTCTTAGACTGTGTAGGTACAGTGATTAGAACAGTGCCTTGTGTAGAGTAAACACTCAGTGTTAGCTGCTGTAATCTTATCTCATTTTGAATCATAAAGATCTGAACTAGGACTGTGAGAGAATGCAGGGTGGGGTTGAGGACACAAGTAGGTCTGAGGCATAGAGCAATATAGCTGGGGTTTCTGCCCAAGGTGACTTCCAGGTACTGTGCACCACAGGCCAGGCATTGTGCTGCTTTATCACGTGTGCCGTTTTATCCAACCCATATGCTAATCCTGTGAGTTGTGGGTATTAGCATCCCAGGATGACTGGCGAGGAAACTGAGGCTTGAAGAAGTTGTGAAATGCCCCAAATCATACTCCTAGGGAGGGGTGGAGCTGAGATAAGGAACCTAGGAGGAGTGGTACTTTTCATTGTTTTTGGAGCATACTGAAGATAATAAAGGCAGGGCTGATAGTTTTATTCTATTTTAAGAGAAGGTTGTAGACAATGTTTATACTAGGTACCCTCTGAATTTGGAGTTGAAAACTGGAAAAAGTCACCTTGAGTCATTTAAACTTGCAAAAAACTGCATAGTGAATGAATTCACCACCTGTAGAAATGGCCTGCTTTAAGAGGTGTTGTCTTAGTCCGTTCTGTCTATTACAAAATACCTTAGACTAGGTAATTTATAAACTACTGAAATGTATTGCTGACGGTTCTGAAGGCTGGGAAGTCCAAGTTCAAGGCACTGGTAGATTCAGTGTCTGGTGAGGACTTTTCTCTGCTTCAAGGATGGCACCTTGTTGCTGGGTTCTCACATGATGGAAGGGGCAAGGGAGCTCACTGGAACCTCTTTCGTAAGGGCACTAACCCATTCACGAGTGTGGAGCCCTCATGATTTATTCACTTCCCAAAGGTTCTACCTCTTGATACTATTGCATTGGGTATTAGGTTCCAACGTATGAATTTTGGGAGATACGAGATACCAACATTCAGACCATAGCAGGTGGTTTGTAAATCTTTTATGGCCAGTAATGGGGTATCATCTAGTGAAAGATAGCAGGGCTTTCTCAGAGAGATCTGACCTAACACTTACTTGTGAGATAATTTTTTTGTGTTTTAGCAAAAGATTGGTATGTTGTCAGAGTGTAGAATCAGGAGAGACAACAACTAAAAATGTGCGGGGTTTTACTTTTGAAAGAAAAGAGATTAGACAACATGAATGTCCCAAGTCCCTTGGATGCAGGTGTAGCTCTCTCCTATGGAGATGACTTTGTCCATCTCTGATCACTGATGTCTAGGATCATCCCATGTTATTTTCTCACAGTGAGGAGATTCACTAAGCACTGTGATGGAGCATTTTCTTTTCTCATATGGCCACTGAGGAGATAGGCTGACATGACGACATCAGTGTCTTGTTTCATTGGCATTCACATTCATTGCTTAGTTGCATGTGAATTTTCTTAGCGTGGCATGTTTCCATAGTTACATCTTTCCTGGGCAAGCTGTCACTGATGTGGCAACTGGTCGACTGACCTGGTAGTCACCAAGTTTCGTCTCACTGGTGGTGTACCACACGAAGCTCTGCTTCAAGCAGCCAATGAGGTTCCATCTTTGAAGTTCTTTGCAACATAGAGTAATATTAATTCATCAGATTTCCTTTTTTTTTTTTAACTTGCTATAGATGAAGTGACTTACATTTGACCTATCCCTGAGAAAGGCAGAGAAATGAATTATTAGGATCACTTATTGTCTGGTTTGTTTTTGAAGTGCGTGTTCTTTGTTGAGAATTTACAGCAGTGAAATATAAAGAAACATTGTTGAAAAGCAAAGCAGACTGTGAATCTTTCTCATCAACATGTTAACGGGGTGCTTACTGTATACCAAGTATGAGGCTGAGTACTTCAGCTGTATTGTCTCATTTAATCCTCAAACCATCTCCAAGAAATAAGCTTGCATCTTCTTTTTACAGGTGAGAAAACTGAGTTTTAGGTTACAAACTTTGTCTTTGGTTGCATGACTTGCGTGTAGCAGAACTGATGACATTTGATCTCATTTGTTGAACTCCAAAATCACAATTCTGTCTCCCCAGTTTAAAAATTTAATATCCCACTACCTAGAAATAATAATTAATGTTTTAATGTATTTTATTTATCTTTTTTCTCTCTTCATTACCTGTTTTACAAAATTGGGATTATTCAGCAAGTGGATATTTTTGTCTTTCATTCACTTAATATAGGTTATAAACTTTTCCTGTGCTGTTATTTGCACTTAAGCATTTAATGTTTTTAAAAAGGCAGGTTAATCAATAACTCTTGCTTTTTCATCTTTCTAGAGGAAACATGAACAGATAGATAACTTTAACACCAACAGGAAGCTATAGGTTTCAAAGGGAATGTGGGTGTGGTAGTATTGATAACTGACAAGACAGGGGAATTTCCAGAAGGTTATGATAAGTTAAAAGCCAACCAGACAGAGTGAAGAGAGAGGTGAATAAGCAGTTTAGAAGTCTCTGCCTGATTTAGAATTCTTGTGTTGAAATAAGTCAGGGAGGCACAGTTAGCCCCTAGAGCCATGTAGCTGCAGAGGTACACAGGGAAGGAATGTGGGCAGAAGCAGGCCAGGCATAGATGTGCAGCTTTTTTTTAAGGCCCTCTGAAGCAATCAGTTCTATATTTACCTAACATAGCTCGTTTGTGAAAGTGCTTGCTGAAAGTATCATGAACATTAACATCTGACATCTTAAAGTATTTAACCTTGTAGTTCAACCTTTGTTTGATGTTGTCACAGAATGTTAAACAATAGGCCTTCAATTCAGCAAGGCTCGGGAGTCCTGGGTTAAGATGAACAAGTGGGTCTGAGCAAATTAGACAAAACTGGGAGGACTATAACTTAGCGTGCCTCCAACCTGAAAGGCAGCCCAGAGCCAGTGGGGGACCTAGGTAACATCAGTGGGCTGAAAGGGGTACTGAAATCTCACCACAGGGGCCTAAACTGAGTCAGCAAGGCAGCAGGCACCCAAGGGAACTGAGCGATTCATTGGCATTCTCACTTCTAACACAGAATGCGCTACTTGTGTTGTGGTCTGCCTGTTTGCCTGGATAGGAACTGATGGGACACAGCGCGGCAAGGACCGGTGCCTGTTTGAAGTTAGCTGTAAGTTGAGTCAGATGCTATAGAAATGTACTTTATCACAATCACAGGGCACACCTTTGCTTTAAGAAGTGTCCCTCTCCCCCTTAAATCCTTGGTCTATTTGGAAGCTTTGCATGTTGGTCATTGAGGGAAAAAATAGCTACTTTTGCTATTCCTCCAGATCAGGGCCTCTACCTTTGGCTCTTGTCACAGACCTGTCAGACTTCAGGTTTCACCAGTTGGAGCATGGCAAAGAGATCTCCTTGTAGCTCATTGACATTTTGTAAGCAGATGCCTCCATCTTTGGAGCCCTTTCTCACTGCCAGTCAAGTTTATTCTTATCTTAAAAATCTCTCTTTACTAGCAACTGTTTTGTCCTTCCTTAGGTATCCAAAATGGGAAGAGAGAAACTCAAAGAAAATATCCTTAAAAAGGCTGCATATTCCATTGTTAATAGCACAGCAAGTACTAGTGTCTTGGCTAGAGTGTATGTTTCACTGAGATAAGGGATGTAGGGGCTGGAGCAGATTTTTAGAATGAGTTTTATTCATTTCTCTTTTTAAAATTTGTACACATTTATTGTGCAATTTTGTTACATGCATAGATTACGTAGTGGTCAAGTCAGGGCTTTTAGGGTTTCCGTCACCCACATAACGTACATTGTGCCCATTAACTAATTTCTCATCACCCACCTCCCTCTCACCCCCTTTCCATTCTTAGTCTCCATTGTCCATCATTCTACTGTCTCCATCCATGTGTACACATTTTTTAGCACTCATTAATGAGTGAGAACATAGGATACTTGATTTTCTGTGCCTGGCTTGTTTCCACTTAAGATAATGATCTCTAGTTCCATCCATGTTGCTGCAAAAGGGCATGATTTCATCTTCTTTTTTAATGGCTGAATAGTATCCATTGTATATATATATGACATTTTCTTTATCCATTCATCTATTGATGAACGCTTAGATTGTTACATATCAGTGCTATTGTATTAAGGTCATTAAGTATGAAATGTCTGATTTTGAATAAGAAGTTTACTTTATTATATCTCAAAACAAGAAGGAGTACAATTAATCAAAGTATGTGTTGGCATCTTAACGGTAGCTTGTTTATGCCAGCAGCAAAGAAGCCTGGAGAGTTAGTGGCGATGAAATCGTGAATTGTGTTTTCCGCAGCTTGTTGAGAACTGAATTTTTCTTCTTGCAAGAAGTGATCCAAAGTCTGGAAGAAGTGGTAGTCAGTGGCGCAAGGTCTGGTGAATACAGTGGATGACAGAGAGTTTCCGAGTCCAGCCTCTGTAGTTTGAGCAGCATTGTTTGTGTGACATGTGGTTGATTGTTGTCTTGCAAGAGGATTGGCCTGTCTCTATTGACCAATCTCAGCTGCTTAATCACAAGCATCCTCCTCATTTCATCCAGTTGGTTGCAGTAGACATCTACTGTAATTGATTGACCAGGTTTCATGAAGCTGTAGTAGATAGTACCAGTGCTGGACTACCAAACAGACACCATTAGCATTTTTGATAAATATTCAGTTTTGGACTGTGTTTTGGTACTTCATCTTTACCCAGCCATTGTGCTGAATGCTTGCCATTGTCAAAAAGAATCTATTTAGCATAAAACCCACTTCATCATGGTGTATTATCTTTTCGATGTGCTGTTGGATTCGATTTGCTAGTATTTTGTTGAGTATATTTGTGTCTGTGTTCATCAGGGATAAATGTCTATAGTTTTGTTTTTGTTGTTGTTGTTGTGTCTTTGTCTGGTTTTGATAGCAAGGTGATACTGGTAGAGTGAGTCAAGGGGAATTGCCTCCTCCTTGATTTTTTTGGGAACAGTTTCAGGAGGATAGGTATTCATCTTCTTTGTATGTTTGGTAGAATTTGGTTGTGAGGCCATCTGGTCCTGGGCTTTTCTTTGATAGGAGATTTTTTTTTTTTTTATTACTGATTCAATCTTGCTACTTGTTATTGATCTGTTCAGGTTTTCTATCTCTTCCTGGTTCAATCTTGGGAGGTTGCATGTTTCTAGGAATTTATCCATTTCATCTAGGTTTTCTACTTTGTGAGCATATAGTTGTTCATAATGGTGTCTAATCTTTTGAATTTCTGTGGTATCAGTTGTAATGTCTCTTTTTTTATTTCTGATTTTTTTACTTGGGTTTTTTCTCTTCTTGGTTAGTTTAGCGATTTATCGATTTTGTTTATCTTTTTGAAGAACCAGTTTTTCATTTCCTTGATCCTTTGTATTGTTTTTTTAGTCTCTATTTCATTTAGTTCTGCTCTGATCTTTGTTATTTTTTTCTACTGCTAATTTTGGGTTTATTTTGTTATTGTTTTTCTAGTTCCTTGAGGTGTGTCATTAGATTGTTAATTTGTGGTATAGATGTCTACTTTTTTGATGTAGGCATTTAATGCTATAAATGTCTCTCCTAGCACTGCTTTTCCTGTATCTCGTAGGATTTGGTATGCTCTGTTTTCATTTTTATTTGTTTCAAAAAATCTTTTGATTCCCGTCTTAATTTCTTCATTGACCCAGTGATCATTCAGGAACGTGTTGTTTAATTTCCATGTATTTATGTAGCTTCCAAAGTTCCTCTTGTTATTGATTTCTAGGTTTATTCCACTGTGGTCTGACAAGATACTTGATGTGATTTTGATTTTTAAAAATTTGTTGAGATTTGTTTTGTGGCCTAACATGTGGTCTAACTTGGAGGACGTTCCATGTGCTGATGTAAAGGATGTGTATTCTGTGGTGGTTGGGTGGAATATTCTCAGAATATCTGTTGAGTCCATTTGGTCTAAAGTCCAGTTCAAGTCCAGTGTTATTTTGTTGATGTTCTGTCTAGATGATATGTTTAATGCTGTGAATGGGGTGTTGGAATCCCCCACTGTAATTGTATTGCTGTCTGTCTCTCTCTGTAGGTCTGGTAATATTTGTTTTGTGAATCTAGGTGCTCCAGTGTTTTGGGTGTATATATATTTAGAATTACATTGTCTTGCCAACCAGCACCAGGTATGTGGATTCTGTGCTAGGAGCGAAAGATAAGTCTGTTTAGGGTGGCACTTGAGGAATTTGGGGCAGAAAGGTGGAAGGACCCAGTCCATCCCTGACAACAGGAAAATGTGCAAAGACCTGTCTCAGAGGTATGCCTGAAGGAGCCCTGGGTCAGGGATCTCTATCATTTTTGGAGAAGTAGTAGTTATCAAGAAGACTTCCAGGGAAAGATGACAGTTACTTAGACTCTGAGGGACAAGTAGCAGGTAGAGACAAAGAAATGTAGGGAAGGACATTTCTGAGCAGATGAAAAAGCATCGAATGTTTTTCTGGAGGTTTGAAATAGTGTGATGAATTTTGGGGGAATGCATGATATTACCAGAGCCACTGGCAAGAGATGAAGCTAGAGAGGTAGATGGCAGCAAGAGCATGACAGGCCTGTGTGTTAAGTCAAGAATGGTTTCTCGAAAGCTGTGGGAGCCATGAAAGGGTTTTCAGGCAGGGGAGTGGCTCAAATGTCACCCTGGCACTAGGAGGGAGCATGAAGTCGATTAAGGACAGCTTGGATGCAGAAGTCCAGGCATCCATGTCAGAGGACTGGGGAGGGGAGAGGAGATGCTAGACCAGGTGTGAGGGCAAGTAGCTGGTGGCTTGCTGGATGTGGAGAGGGAGGGCAAGTGAGAGGTCCAGGCCTGGGATGAACTCCCACTTCCTGCCACAGGAGAGATGAGAGATGCTGCAGGAAAGGCCGAGATAGAGAGTAACAGAGCATTGGTCATCAGGTGAAACCTTACTGAGGTGATCCATCTCAGTGGCTGGAGCTAAAGCTTGCAGATGAATGGATGGAGCTGTCATCATAGATGAAATTGTCCAGGCACAGCCTGTAGAAAGATGATCAGGCCTGAGGGGAGAAGATGAGTTTATTTGCTGGCATGTGGACGGTGAGACGCCTTTGGGATTTCTAAACAGATGTTCAATAGGCAGCTGAGTATAAGGGTCTGAGGCTCAGGGGAGAAATTTTAGCAGGAGATACAGGTTTGAGAGTCATCCTTCTGTTGGTAGCTATTGAAGCTGCGGGTATTGAGGCAGTCAGGGAGAGGACGTGGAGTTGGAAGGGCAGACAAGCATGCAGAACATCCCTGTTTGAGGGAAAACAAAGGAAAAGTGACTCTTTGAGTTTCTGGGAAGGAACAACAGAAACAGCAGTGTGACTGGTGCTATAGTAAAGGCCAAGCTAGGAAATAACAGAGCAGTGGTCATCAGATTAAATCTAATAGAGGTGATTGACTTTAAGGGCTGGAGCTAAAGTTTGCAGATTAAAGGATGAAGCTGGCATCATGGATGAACCTGTCCAGGCACAGCCTGTAGAAAGGCAGAACTGTGGCAAGCACCATTGTTAAAGGATTGGTGAAAAGAAACCTGAGGTACTGGGGTGGGGACAGGCAGAGAAAAAGGGAGATTTGTGAGAGCTCATCATGGAACTGACAGCTGGGAAGCACATCCAGAAGGGCTTCAGTGTAAAATGGGGCAGAGTGGTCAATAAACGTGCACTGAAAACTTTCCATCAGATTTGGCATTTGAGAGGTCATTTGTGACGTCAAAAGCAATGTCAAGAATGGTTTACAGCACACATTGCTTGTTGTTTTATGCTTTTTCCCTTGACTCTCTTTGAGAGATCAGAGGAAGTCTTGAAATACGTCAGCAATCACCATTTTCTGGAGGAAACAGCAGCAATCACTGTTTCCTGCTGGATCTGCCAGTTGTAAGGGATGTGAGCAATTATGCTGATGGTGTGTGTCTTGGACAGCTAATGATGATATAATTAATGGAGGAATTGCATAATGCCTTGCTCATAATATGTATGCATTCGAGCAGTGCCTGGCATGGGAGTGAGCCATCCTGGTGTTACTGCTGCCACAGTGAGGCAGACCCAGTGGGCAAAAGGTGGGGGCAACCAGTCGCCAGTATTATCTTTTTAGAGTCTGGTCTTTGACTATGATTGGGACCAGGGTGGGTTCTGGTCATTTTAGGCCTGCTATTTCATGTTAAGTGTTGAGGACCACAGATAGATAATGTTCCCTCCTTCTAAGACTGTTTCATATTGCATTTATCCCATTATATTTCCAAGTTTATTTCACTTGGGATTTGTTTTAATATAAAACAAGTATATATGGTCATTATAAAAATTCAATGAAGGTAAGTAAAGGAAAAGTCAACAACCTGCCCTTCCCACTTCCAGGCTCTCCCTGCCCTGACGGAGGGTCGTCAACGTTGTTGTCACACCGTATTGATCTTATTTTTACAATAACCCTCTCTTGCACCATGTTTTGAGATCATGATGGGCACAGACTATGCCTCTCTTATTCACCTTTACCTCTTTTCCTTCTGCCACATGGCCTGACATAAATAATGAGAGCCCTTTAAATATTAGTTGCTTAAATAATCAGATAAATGAACAAGTGAGTGAATGGAACAATCTCTCATCAGCTTTGACCTTGGGACCATTGTTTCCATACCTTCCATCGTAATTGCAGAGAGAAACTGGATACAGGAGGAGAGCACCATTTTTGATTTGTAGGAGTGCTTATGATATGGATGGTGTATGTGCCAAGGTGTAGGGTCTACAGCTCCTTTTTCCAGCCTAGAGGTATAGATTTCTTGATTTATGCAGATAAAGTTAATCCTGTTCAGAAACTAGTAGACGAATGGCAGAGAATAAATCAGAGATGACGGGCTTAGCACTACCATGGAATTATAAGGAATTATAAAGATTTAGAATGCATTTTAAGTGCTTAAAAAGAAGCATGCCAGGACTTCTACAGTAAATGCAGTCTGGAAATTTTTACTGTGCACTCTCTGTATGTCAGGCACTGGGATGTTATCACAAGTATAGCAGAAGAAAGAATCCTGGCCAGGAGAGGACAGGATACAGTCTACCCCCAGAGATGTTCAAACCATGTGGGTAAAACCATATTTGTAGATTTCCAAGGGAAGATAGAGAAAAACATCTTGAAGGTCAGCAAATCAGAGTGCCCTGCCAGTCATCAGACCACAGAGAAAGGGGCTTTCAGGAATGATGGAAGCAAGCATTCTTTTTACCTAGAAATTTAGGCTTTGGATCATGGCCTGTTTTCCTTCACTTTTAGCAGCTATTTCTCCAGGTGGGTTCTGGGACCACCTACATAGAATCCTTATTAAAATTGCATATTTCCACCTCATCTGAAGACTGTGCAATCAGAATTTCCAGAGCAGGAACCCAGGAATCTGCCCTTTAATTGCCAAGAAAATTCATGCAACTTTAAGTTGGAGCTGGCAACCATTCATGTAAGAACCTAACAGAGAACCTAAGTAGTTCCTGCCTGGGTCGGGATCCTAAACAGCATCTAGGCCAAAAGGATGTCTTTACAATATGACCTTTCCCAGCTAACTCCATGGAATAATGACTTTACTAAGTACAGAAAATGATTTTTGCTCAGTTCAAAAGTCAAGCATCCATTATAATGACCTGGATTACCCCTCAGCAAAAGCAAACATTTCACCTTCTCTCTTCATTCACCCTAAATTTGGATGGGGGTGCCTGTTAGAATGGCTTTAGGACATGGAAATTGATCCAACATGCTGCCATACATCATATTCAGGGTAAGATTGAGCTGAAACATGCTGTATATTTTATTCTGATTCTCAGGCTTGAATTTTCTAGAATTCATATAAAACAGCATGGGTTCTGCAAAATTTCCTTTTAACATTGTTATGAGAAATACTCATTGAAATTCTTGAAAAAAACCTCCAAATCATTCATCCAGTGGCAACACCTGAAGAATACATGTTACATGGTTCATATGAAGACTACTTCGAAGGGGAGAATGCCAACTGCAGTGTATAAGTTCTGATATGTTTCTTTTTAAGGCGTTTAAATGTATTATAAATATTTTACCTTTTCATCTGTCAGTTGACAACTTATAATTTTTAAGCTCTTAAGCTCTTTATCTACAGTACTACTTTGAATAACATAAACAGGTTTTTGAGTTCTTTAGAATGCCTTTCACATCCAGTTTTCTGATTTAACCTCTTATTTTTAATGGTTACTTTTGAAAAAGTGTACTTGTATTATAGGAGAGGGATTTTTTTTTTAAATCAATTTTCTTTAAAATGAGGAGGCAGTTAAATTAGGTCCACACAGTCCCTCTTTCCATGCTTTCCCCACATGCTTTCCCCATCCTCAACTAAACAGCAAAACAGCTTTCCCTTGTCAGATTGCTGTTTTACCTCCCATTGGAGGCAGTCTAACAAAGCCAAATGTAAGAGCAGAAATATGAATAGCTTTATTGCGGAGGTGAACTGTGGAACCATGAGTAATTGTCAGATACCACACTAGAATGGCCTGGTTCTCATCAACAGTGGTTCTCAACCTGACTGCATGTTAGATCCACCTGAGGTAGGTTTCATTGCTTTTTAACAAAACCCAAATCTCACCCCAGGCGTTTTGAATGCTCAGGTGATGGTGGTCCAGGTGATTCTGATATGCAGCCAAGCTGAGACCACTAAAGTTAAATGCCCCCGTGTTTCTCAGAGGTCGTCTTAACCTCCTTTGTCTGAATCTCCAGGAGTGCTGGGTTAAAATGTAGATTCCTTCTCCCAACCCTAGATCTGCTGAATCCGTTGCTAGGAGTGGGGCCAGACCTTTCTTTAAGAGGGCCAGGTGATCCTTTTGCACTCTGAAGTTTGAGAATCCCCAGCTTCTGGGAGACTCAGCTTATATTAGACCTAGGTGAGGAATGTGCTTTGGAAAACAGTGGTGAGACTGTTGAGAATCAGTGTTCTGGCTAGTTTTTCTGCACTTCTGGAAAACTGTGTTCACTCCTAGCCCTGCACCTTCTCACCTACTCTGTGTGTTACCCACCCGGAATGACCCATTCAGCCTGTGGTTGAGTCTCTAATTCACAGACACTATGGTGTGGGGATGTGTGAGGAGAACACAGAGTTTAGGAGGATGTTTATCCCGTCGGACAAGAACCACAGATCCTAACTGGAAAGATAAGTAAGGAATACTTAGGTGACACAGGAGAGCATGGTAACTGGCACCGTAGTATCCATGCCAGGAGTGAGCCAGTCCACAGGGGCTTATTTGCAGTTCACAGATAAGATTCTGTGGTCTAAGGAAGTTGAAGACTTGGGGGAAAGTTAAAGACTTAATTTTTGGATCAAAGCATGCATCCCTGGAGAGACTTCCTTTCTCTAAAGAATTTTTATATATGAACACCAGTAGTTCTAATTTTGTTCATATTAAATGGGAATAATTAAAATGAGCTGTAGTTTTGAGTGAAAAATGAAGTATCTGATGAATACAACTCTTTAAAAATTTTTTTGATATTTGATTGCTGTTTTCTTGAAGTATAAGTAGCCATCAATTGGAATCATATTTTTTTTGTTTTGGAAGGAGGTTGTTAAAAGAATGCCAAATTGTTCACATTTTTTTCTTCACGTTATTCCATATGAAACCTAACATTTAATATTCTGAATTCTTTTTTACTTTTTAGTTAAAATTTTTTTTGTTTGTTTGTGTGAATCAGCATCTTGTACCTCAAGACATGTTTGTGTTTATTTAAGCCAACTCTGCGGGGGAGGAAAAGCTGAGATGTAAAGGTTATTTTGGTAATTGTGGCTGGAATGAGGTGAAAACCTTCTGGGTTGGGAAAATTTTTTGCCAGCAGAGGTGCCAAGACTTGCACAAGACATGCACAAAATAACATTTTCTAAAGGGTCCCTCCTGCGCCGTGCAGAGACCCATGCCAGTCAGACTCCACGGGTGCTGGAAAGGCTGCTTGGAATTATGGCTTTGTCTGCAAGCTGGCTGCCTCCTGGGCGAGAGTATGGTGGTTGGAATAATATGATAAATGGGATGCATTTGAAAAAATTCTCCATTTAGCGGATTTTTCTGCACACCCAGAACAACAGCTGTGGCAGCAAATGCAGACTTGGATCATGCATTCATATTTAGTCTTGTTTGACAATCCCAGATATTTTTAAGCAGGATTGAGTCAGGCAGCCCACAGCACAGCATTCAAACTGTCTTAATCAGCCAGACTGTTTGGCACACAAGGACCTTGTTTTATCCTAGTAGTAAATAATTCTAAATGAAGCAATATGATGTACTGAATGTACCCAAAGTCACAGCATTCAGTATTTTACTACAGCCTGTCAGCATCTCTTTTTACATTGCTTGTTCTGTTCACTGCTAGTTGTTTTATTCCTTGTATCTTTTGAATTCTGTTTTTGGCCAGGTCTTGATTCATGGTTTTTATACATAATAGGATCCTGTGTTTCCAGTGTGGCCCTCTCTTTCTCCTTCCCTCCCTCCATGCAGCATTGCCAAGTAGATGCAGTCTTCATTTTTGCCCAGAAGCGTTTCATATTGTGGCAGTTCATTTCCATCTTAAGATCCTGGGATTTTGTCATTTGCCTTTCCTGTGGATTGGTGAATCTCGTCTCAAAGCCTGCTCTCAATTTATGGGGTTTCTTACGCTGTTCACAGGCCTTTTGCTCCCAGGATCCTCTTCTATCCCCTCTCTGTAGATGGGGTTCTGAAGGCCTCCCCTTCAAGTCCTCCCCTCGACTGTGTGGCTCTTGTCCTGCCGCATTCCGAGGAAGGACCTCTTTCTGTCTACCTCTCTGCTGACTGCTCAGATTTTTCAGATAAACGAATCAGACCTGAACACATTAGAATACATTTTCCTTGACCTTGGTAGTATCCTCAAGCTATTCACTCCTTTTCTCTTCTGATTGCCAGACTTTTTGAAGGCATACTCTACCCCAGGTTCTCAGACTTGGAGATTAAATGGAGCAGTGTGATTTTTTTAATGGGGTCTGATACAGGCTTGCTCTTTCTTTTGATAAGAAAAACTGTCACTGTCATTTGGTAAAAGACAGATTGCAACCCACCAGTCAGTATAAGAATCTCAGATTAAACAACAGTCTTTTTAAATAAATGAATTCAGCTTCATTATCAGAAAGTCTTATCACATTCTCTCTGTTTCTCCCATTTTGCCACCCGTGAATACTGTGTCCCAGACTGGAATTTAGCAGCTGCTGTTTTACACTCACTCCGTCTACCTCTTTATCCACTGGCTTCTCAACCTTTGCCATTTAGCTTCCCCCAAACCGTTCTGCTCTCGTCCTCTCAGAGATGACAGCGAATTCTTAGCAGCCAAGTCCACGTCTGTCTTACCGGTTGTGTTGCCGCATGGCCCACCCTCTGGGTGGCCTTCATTGCTCTCTTGACTTTGTTGCTCCACAGGGCTCTTCCGCTCTGCCTGCGGGGTCTCTGCTGAATCCTGTGCCTTGAGCCCCCCTTGTAACAGCAAGCTCCCTGCTGGGCTCTCTTGCTTTCTCTCAGACTGCTCATCCACCCCCATCTCTGTGAGATGACTGCCCAGTGCTGTCTCGGAACCACAGGCTTGTGTTTCTGACCCCTTACTCTGTTTCTCTGTGCATATTCCTCCAGCATCTCTAATTCCTACAGTGTGTCTGGAGCTGACCAAATCTGACTGGATCCTCAACCGCTTCTTTGTAGCCTTCCTCGGCCATGAGGCAGATGGGCTGGAATTTCAAAGCCCTGCTCTTTCACATGTCAGCAGAGTGACCTTGGACAGTTTATTTAATGCCTCCGAGCCTGCTTATGCATCTGTCAGTGGGACTCCTACTATCCATCTTGGTATTTGTTGCAAAGATTAGAGGCGATGCATGCAAAATGCCAGTCACGATACCTCCCGCATAACAGGTTCTCAAAAATGGCAGCTATTTGTATTTGTAGTCATACAGTCAAGTGGGCTTGGAAGAAAGTATTACACTTCCTCTTTTCACTTTTCCTGATCTGAGTCTGTCCCCTGCTCATTTCCTAGTGCCTAGGACTTACCACTTGTGTCTAAGGTGGCAGCGACAATAGCTATCAGGTGACGAATTCCAACAGAGGCTTCTCTGAGCAATTGGTAGTCGGGTAGCAACTTCAAATTTTTACTTAAAGTAAAAAATGTTGCACTAAAAAATATGAAGTGTCTGTGTGGCTGAAAGGAGGTAATTGGGTGTGCACCCTTCATACCACGGTGGCCAGCTGGGGCATGGGTGTCAGCTTGGCATTGCCAGAATGAGCCATCATGCATGTTTTCTTAGTAGAAGTTGCTCTAGCATTTTGAGAATTCAGTATGTGAGCAAGAATATTAATCTACCGTGTTACTTCCTCTCCTCTCATAGTAGGGAACAGTATTGGGTGGGAAAATCGAATTTTATATAATCTTGTAATTTGCTCTTGCATCATTCACAGCATTTTAATATTGTTAACAACAGAAGATTCTCAATACAAATGTTAATAGTTTCCATGAGAAGGAAAGTAGGTCACATCTTATACATTTTCTCTTCATAGACTAAAAATACAAATGTAATTAAACTCAAATAGTGCAATTGTTTATCTTGAACAAATCTTGAGGTGATGTAAAGAATGTTGATATGGAATATTAGCAGTCTCTGACATCCATGTGATGACTTATGAGTTGCTGGTTCCTGTTAGGGTTGCCTCTGCCCTGGGACCTCTTCGCGGGGGCAGTTCGTGGGGTGGTTTTATTTGTGATGGTACCATTTGTTTATGCCATGTAATTTTTTTTTGGTCTCTGATTTGATTTGACATCAGTGATATGGCAATGAAGTACTGTCTTCTAATTCTTGATTGCTTATGCAGTTTCAGGTTTCTTCATCAAAGATTGGATACTGATGACAAAGTAGTTATTTAAAGATTCAGTTCTTCTGCATTGACTGAGTTCTTGATATTTTTTCCCTCTGGTTTGAATGTGTGTCCATAGTGAGAGAAGAGCAAGACAGCAAAAGCTCCAGGCCTCACCAATTGATATGAAAAGTGACCCACACTTAAAACCAACCTGGGTCCTTTGGGGAAGTTGCCTTCATCTCTCTTTGTTTAGTCCTTTACATTGGCATATTTTACCAGCTTATTATGTACATTCTCATTTTACCTCTCAATAGGCTTGTGAGGTGGATGAGACAGATTCCAAAGTCCCTTTCACAAGGACACAGAAGCCCAGAGTGGTCGAAGTTTACTTGTATTAAATGAGGGTGCTGGCCGTGGAATCTGTCTTGGTTCCAGACCCAGGGGGTTACCCGGTACATGTTGCTGAGTGCCTGCTGAGGGCCACACTGTGTGAGGGTGGGGCATAGCAGAGAACAATGTAGTCTGGTCCCTGACCTAGTGGAGAGTA
Source organism: Indri indri (assembly GCA_004363605.1). Classification (NCBI taxonomy): domain Eukaryota; kingdom Metazoa; phylum Chordata; class Mammalia; order Primates; family Indriidae; genus Indri; species Indri indri. Next base: position 11,727 of record RJWJ010005651.1, on the reverse strand, counting down.
CAGCCAGTGGAAAAGTTACTGAATAAATTTTTATAGATAATCACTGCTGAGTTCAATGCTTAAAACAAGAAGTATTGGGCACTATGAGAGGCCTACTCTATTTGGGGGATACATGGAAGATTTAATTGAAATTTTAAGACACTATATTGCATTTTTGTTATTAGTGCTATATTAAATAAATATGAAATATTATGTACTTAAACAAATACTATACTTAATTTTAATACTATGCTATAATCAAAAGTTGATAAAGATTAACCATACCAAAGAATTAAATAGAGTTAGAATTTTCATTTTAAAGTTTCCTCTTTGTTACTTTGATATTTTTATGGGTCTTGAAAATGAATCTTAGTTTAGCTAGTTTAATCAGAAGAATTAGGTAGAGAAAAAATTTAAATCTGCCCTAAGTCAGACCAGGTAGTGCACTTCCTCCCTGGTTCCCTTAGGTTGAGCTGCTGAAGATTCAGAGACAGTGTTTTATCCTTGGCTTGCACAAGTGGCGCTTGTCCCCTGACCCTCACTCCCTTTTAGAGACAAGATGGCTTTGTGGCAGAGGTCCTGGGTTCTGGGGTGAGATGGCCTAGGGCCAAGCTCTGGCCTTCCCCCTTACTAGCTGCATAAAACGGGCAAGGCTCTTATCCTTCTGTTGCCTCAGTTTCCTCCTTCAGAGAAGGGAGATAACAGTCCCTTCCTCAGAGTTGTTGTGAAGATTTAAATGAGTTCATTGTGCCAAGTGTTCAGAGCTGTGCCTGACAGTTAGTAAGTACTCAGTACGGTTCTGCTGCTGCTGTTTTAGGATAGCAATGATAAAGGGTCCTCTGAGTGCAGTGAGGCTGGAGCCTGGTCTACGCTGAGACCAATCTTGTTAGCACCTTGTAATAATTAAGCTAACACATCCTGCTTACTGTGGGGACCGTAATGCTGATGCAATAAATGTAGATGGTTACTTACATAGCTCTTGCCCTATTTTCGAACTTGCCCTGTAATAGGTCCTAAGGTTTAAAATGTTCTTTGTGATTTTACAAAAAGATAAATTAATTGATGGAGGTAATAATATGCTTGCTTTAAGCAGTTTTAGTCGTTTTAAACTTTGTATTGCCAAGTGCCATCAACATGAATTAGATAATCGTAGAGAACAGCCACAAAAATGTATGAGACTTAAGTTTTCTTTTGCTTTGCATTTTGTGGTATTCTCAGTGGAAAGAACCTAGTGTTATAACTTACTGACAACAGATAGATCTTGAAGCCAGGAGGAGAAGAGAGGCTGTTTATATAGAACAACAAGAAATAGCAGTGAGTAACTGATTTATTCAAAAAGAATTTGTTGTGCTATCACAGACCAAACAGGCTGTCTGCCCATAGTCCTCCCTGAAAGGAAATGCCGGGGAGTTTCTAAACTCACATATACTTAGAAGGAACTTGACAGGTCACTTGGTACAATCTTTCTGCATCACAAGAGGGGCCCTAAAATGGTGACAGCTTTTCAGGAAAGGTCGTGTGGTCCACCTTGAGGATTCTGGGGCTGTGGGAAGAAAGCCTTGATTTCTTACAGAATCCTGTAGACTAAGCTTAGGTATTACTTTTGGGGTAGAGTGGGGTGGAATCTCAGCTGTTGTAAAAATGGATGCTGAGAAAAGAATGTTAGGGAATGTCCTTTTAAATCACTTTTTAAATGACGGTATCTGTTGTGAAAGTTGTATTCTGTCTCAGAAGCCCTCTGGCAAATGGTGCCAGGATTGTGGTCTGCCCTGTAGTGTCGAAGGAGCCCTTTTCACTGACAGAGCTCAGGGCTGATTATGAATTTCCTGTGTACAGGCTGTAGTAATGGTTATATTGGTAAACTGCAGATTTTGTGTTTCTGTCTTTAAAGTACAACTAAAAATCTCACTGATTCAAAGCACTTCTAATTCAGAATAATGAAATGATAGTTTAGAGTGGGTCAGAAGTAAAGAGTAGCTTAAGAAAGTTGTAGGGAAAAGATTAATTTTACAATTATTCTTAGACATTTTGTAATATTAAATTTTATGCTTTTATGCTTGGGCCTATGTGGGACAAGGCTATTCGAATCAATAAAAAGTACAATTAAAACTTGTTTGTTTTGCCTTATATAGAAGCTTGTACTGAGCGTCAAGTAGAAGTTTTGGGTTACATTCCTTAATGAGTAGATGAAAATCTCAATAATAGTAAGTATTATTAGTATACTAAGTATCATTATATACTAAGTATATTAATAATACTAAGTAGTAATATTTCTAATACTTGTATGTAAATAGATGCTTATTCAGTGTTTAATCATTGTTTCTCAAATAGTTAATAACAAAACCCCTCTAAATCTTATTTCTATTATTGACACTACTCTACAAATTATTTGGCCTTGAAAGGAAAGCAGTGGTCCTCTCTCTATTGTTCCCCCAACCAGTATTTAAGTGTGCCATTTGTTTTACCCCCTTTATCCTTTTAATAAAGACCCTGAGTTAGAACTTTATGATTATCCCTTTTTTCTAGAAGAGGGAACTCCTTATCTAGCAAATTAATTGTGAACAGCGCAACCTGGCATATGGTAATCTGCTGTCAAGAGACCTTTCCAGCCTTCTCTCTATAGATTCCCATTTTGATATCCTGAAGTTCAGGCAAACTGTGCTGCTGTGCCCCAGGGCTCACGCCCGCCTCACTTTGCATCGAATGTCACAGTCATGCCTGTGCTTCTCTTCTGCTCTTATTTGGTTCAAAGCATAACAGCCTCCTTCTTTGTCTGGTTTTCTCCCTTCTCAACTTCTGCAGCACTTGCATTATGATACACTGGCAATATTTGAAACTACCCGTTGATGATCTATTTTACAGATAAGGAAATCGAGGACAGATGTGTTAAGCAGTTTGCCCAAGGGTACAAACCTAGTAATTGCAGAAAACCGGTGCAGATATTGCTCTTATGGGTGTTTGAATTTGATGGAGGACAAGTTGAATGGGGCCTGAACTAAGATGATAACAATAGGAATAGACAGAAAAAGATGGCTAGGAAAAATAGTTAGAGAATAACAAAAGGATTTGGCAATCGAATGTGAGTACCTAAGAGTGGGGAAAGATTCAAATTACAATTTTTTAATGAAGTAGGAGGTCAGGCTAAGCCTCATTGAGAAGGTGATTTTTTTTTCATACATTTAATATTAAACCTCACATTTGTCCCTAGCAGAATATTTGGGAATCAGCTAAAGGCGATTTCAGCTGGAAATAACCTGCAAGCTTAATAGTATCTCTTGTAAGAAATCTAGGAAGGATCAATTGGGTTTTTTTACCTGTAAAATAGAGATAATATGTACCAAATGAAAGACCAGTCATCCTCATAGAGGCTTCGTAATGTTAGTTTCTCATCTATTTGTTCAGTACTTATGAACTGCTTATGTCATGCCTAATACTATTTTGGCTCTGGAGAATCAGAACTGACAAGGCCAACGTGGTCTCTCTTTCCAGTGAGCCTGGAGTTTAGTAAGGGAGATTGACCATCACCAAACAATTAATTAAAACTGTAACAGATTTTACAAACGTGAAGCCCAAGGAACTTGGGAGCAGGAGAATCCAACCTAATCTTGGGGTTCAAGGAAAGCGTCCCCGAGGGTGTGACATGTTAGCCGAGTATTTCAGGGTAAATAACTTGATTAAAGCAAACCAGTATCAGGACTCTTTAAATCCCACTATTCCCTTTCTTGTCTGATGCCTTTATTTTTACATGCAAATGTATTCAAAAGATCAAGTCAGGAACATGCATGTGGTAGAAAGAAATGGTGTTGGGAATGAGGACACCTATGTTCTGTTTGCTGTCTGCTACTTTATGTATGCAAAAGGGCTGCCTTCCTATAAACCGAACCTCTGGGCCAGCTCTGTCTGGGCTTAGTCCAGCTGGGTTCTCTGGCAATTGCTGTCCTCTCATCCCTGAATTCCAGACCAGCCCTAACCAGAGTTTCTTACAGCCACTGTTTCTCAGGCCTCAATGATGTTTCTGATGCTCCAAGTGATACTGAAGACTTCTAGCTGACTGATAGACCTTTCTTCTTTATCCCCTGCTGCTTTGATTTTTTTCCCTTCGATAGACAGCAAGCCATAATAGAATTTGTATTTTAATGTGTGGCTTGGTCTTCTTCCTTGGCACTTCTGACACACTTCTTTTTTAATTTTAATTTTTTGTTTTCTCTGTGCTATGATTTATGAGGAGGCATCTTCTTTTTTCAAGTTTTATTTTATTTTTAATTGACATATAATATACATATTTATGAGGTACAGTGTGGTGGTTTGGTAATGTATACAATGTGTAATGATCAAATCAGGGTAATTAACATATCTATCACCACTAGCATTTTTCAATTCTTTTTGGTGAGAACATTCAAAACCCTCTCTTCTAGCTATTTTGAAATACACGGTATATTATTGTTAACTGTAGTTAATATGCATACTGTGCCATGAAACACTAGAATTTATTCCTTCTATCTAACTATAACTTTGTATCTGTTAGCCCTCTCCTTGCTACCCTCCTCAGCTTTTGGTAACCACTATTCTGCTTTCTACTTCAGTGAGATCAACTTTCTTAGACCTCAATCATACCACATATGAGTGAGATCATGTGGTATTTATCTTTCTGGGCCTGGCTTATTTCATTTATTAATAATGTCCTTCAGGCTCATCCATGTGGTCGCAAATGACAGGATTTCATTGTTTTTTATGGCTGAATAGTGTTCCATTATGTACATATACCACATTTTCTTTATCCATTCATCCTTTGATAGTTAATTAGGTTGATTCCGTATCTTGGCTATTGTGAATAGTGCTACAGTAAACATGGGAGTGCAGATATCTCTTTGACATACTGATTTTATTTCCTTTGCATATATACTCAATAGTGGGATTGCTGGATCGTATGGTAGTTCTATTTTTAATTTTTGAGGAACCTTCATACTGTTTTCCATAATGGCTATACTACTTTACATTCCTACCAGTAGTGTACAAGTGTTCCCTTTTCTCTGCATCCTTGTCAGTATTTGTTATTTTTTATCTTTTCGATGATAGCCATTCTAACTGGCATAAGATGACATCTCATTGTGGTTTTGATTTGCGTTTCTCTGACTGGTGATTTTCATATACCTGTTGGCCAATTTGTATGTCTTTTTTCAAGAAATGTTTATTCAAATTTTTTGACCATCTTTAAATTGGATTTTTTTTGGTCAACGAGTTGATTTCTTTACATTAATATATTCTGGATATTTAACCCCTTGTCAGATGCATAGTTTGCAGATATTTCTCTCATTCTGTAGGTTTTCTCTTTGCTCTGTTGATTGCTTCCTTTGCTGTGCAGAAGCTTTTTAGTTTGACAAATCTCATCTGTTTATTTTTGCTTTTATTTCCTTTGCTTTTGAGGTCTTATCCAAAAAATCCTTGCCCAGACCAATGTCATGAAGTATTTCTTCTGTTTTCTTTCAGTAGTTTCACAGTTTTGGGTCTCACATTTAGATCTTTGATCCATTTTCAGTTGGTTTTTGTAAGTGGTGAGATACAGGGGTCTGGTTTCATTCTTCTGCAGGTGGATACCCAGCACCATTTACTGAAGAGGGTGTCCTTTCCCCAGTGTGTGTTCTTGGAGTCTTTGTCAAAAATCAGTTGGGTGTAGATACATTGATTTATTTCTGAGTTCTCTATTCTATTCCATTCTCCATGTGTCTGTTCTTATGCTAGGACCACTACTGTTTTAGTTACTATTGCTTTGTAGTATATTTTAAAGTCAGGTACTGTGATACCTCCAGCTTTGTTCTTTTTGGTCAGGATTCCTTTGGCTATTTGTGATTCCATAGGAATTGTAGGATTCTTTTTTCTATTTCTATGAAGAATGTCATTGGTATTTTAATGGGGATTGCAATGAATCTGTAAATTTCTTTGGGTAGCGTGGACCTCTTAACAATGTTAATTCTTCTAATCAATGAACACAGAATATCTTTCCATTTATTTGTGTCCTCTTCATTAACTTTCATGAATGTTTTATAGTTTTCATTGTAGATATCTTTCACTACCTTGGTTAAATTTATTCATAGGTATTTTTTTTTTTTGTAGTTGATTGTAAATGGGATTGATTTCTTGATTTCTTTTTCAGATAGTTCACTATTGGTGTATAGAAACACTATTGATCTTTTTGTACATTGATTTTGGTATCCTGCAGCTTTAATGAATTCATTTATTCTAACAGATTTTTGGCAGAGTCTTTATAGTTTTCTATATATAAGATTGTGTTGTCTGTAAACAGGGACAGTTTGACTTCCTCCTTTTCAATTTGGATGCCCTTTATTTCTTTTTCTTGCCTAATTGCTCTGGCTAGGACTTCTAGTACTATGTTGAATAAAATTGGTAAAAGCGGACATCCTTGTCTTGTTTCAGATCTTAGAAGAAAAGCTTTCAACTTTCCCCAGTTGAGTATATTAGCTGTGGGTTTGTTTTTTATCGTGTTGAGGTAGTGAGACACCTCTTTTCTGAGCCTTATAGATTGACTCCCAGGACCTGAAGTAGTGACAGGAAGAGGGACTGTCATGGAGTGTCCAGAACAATCAGCACTTTTCAGACCAAGGCGTGGCCTGTTGCTGCCTTGCTTGCCTGAACGGTGGTGCTAATCCCGTAAGGGATTTTTGTATGTTCGTTCATTCTTGAAGCATGGCATTGCCATGACTCCAGCTGGCAGGGCCAGCACTCAGTGAAACAGGCCTGTAGTGACAGGCAAAGCACTTCATCTCTCTGAGCCTTAGTGTCTGTTTTGTACAATGAAAGTTAACATAATTTATTTTTGAGGGGATTAAAGATGATATATATTAATATAAAATAGGCTACCACTGTATTTGTACTTCAGGGCTCCACAAATTGTGAGTTTTAAAAATTGATTCCAAACTTAACTGTAGACAAGCTATATATATATGTGTGTGTGTGTGTGTGCGCGCGCGTGTGTGTGTGTATCTTTATGAAACTAGGATCATAACATTTGTTTTTCACTATTTATATGGCCGTGCAAGGCAGAGAATAGTGTGAGGAAAATATTACCACGGATTCAAGTGTTTTAGGCTTTTAAATTTTAACTGAAAGCTTTCATGTAGCATCTGATTCCTTTGAGGTTGTTGTAGCAGGACCTTCATTTTTTCCTTTATTTCTCCCTTCTCCCCATCACCTCCAATTTAGAAATATTAAGTATATTTTGGCTCAGCTTGTGTCAGTTGAAGAAACAGCGTGGGACCAGGAGAACCTTTTCTATTTTAGCCTTTCTCAGTGTTAAATTGTCCAAAATAAATGTATTCTTGAAATTAAATGCTATGAACTAACCTTTTTAAGGCCTAAATGCTATAATCTCAGGTTTTGTACCAAGAGAAAGAGGAATTTAAAATAATGAGTCATTTTAAAATCACAATATTTTAGTGGCCAGTAAACATGGGGAAAATATTCAGTCTCATTAGTAATAAAAGGAATAAAATAAAATGTTGCCAGACTACTTTGCCAGTAAAATTGGCATTTTTTAAAATATAAAAGAAAGAAAAGAGGAGAGCTCTTGAATCGGGTACCTTGTATAGGTGGATAAAAGTATAAATAAGTATAACCTTCCCCCTCTACAGCAATTTAACAGTATTTTTAAAGTACTGCAGAGATGGTAATGCTTTTGACACAGTAATTCCAATTCTTTGAACTTTGCCTAAGGAAATAATCGGAAATGGGCATAAATGTAATTATAACATCAGGAACTTTGAAACCTAAATGTCCAACAATGGGGTATTGATTTAATGAAGTATAAAAATATATGCAGTGTGCTTTTCCGCCATTAAGAATGGCAAACTACGTGAAAAAATGGTAGAGGAAAAAAGTTTGTAAAGCAACGTAAAGTGAAAAAAAATCATCATGGACCTAGTATTGTGAAATATCTATTTGAACACACACTTGTGTGTGTTTGTGAGCACATGTGTGTATGAGTGACAACTAAAAAGATATGTCAGAATGAAAGAGTATCTCTGGGTGATGGGAATGTTGGTGATTTTAATTTTCTTCTTTGTACTTTTCCGTATTTTCCAAATTCTTAAGTTTGAAAGCAGAAGAAAAATCTATAATTTAAGAATGTACTACTGTAGAATACCTGGTACTGATACGAGTATATGAAAACATAAAAAGTCCCGTGGGAGTTATAACAGAATGCCATAGGTGACATTTGATAGAATGGTGGGACTGGGTGGTAGTGGTGGTGGTTTTTAATGTTTTTCTTTAATGTGCTTCTGTTAAGAGTATATCTTCTATTAAGAAAGCAAATATAAATAAGTGTAGAAAAATGCTTTATAAATCCATGCCATATTTGAATGGAGGTAGTAATTTTCAGATATTGTCTTCTGACTGTGATCCATCTTGAGAATGATGAAAACTGTTAATAACGGTGGTAAATGATAGACATTTTCTTTACTCCTACAGATATTCCTGAAATTCCAGAAAGCATCTCATTTTGTAAAGCACTACAGATAGCTGACTTCAGCGGAAACCCATTGACTAGGTAATCTTTCTGCTTGCTTCTCTATCTGTAGTCCTGAGGACATACTTTTTGGTAGCCAAGCAAAGAACACAGCCAGGTTACCCATCTTGGAGGTACCTACATGGATCACTGTCTTTATCAAGGATGGTTGATTTTTGCAGATTTTTATTTATAAATAGCCCTGCACAAAAAAGGGACACTGTGCTGTTGATAGAAACATTGAACGGATGTTGCTGGGATGAGGGAGGCACAGTGGAGTGTACAAAACAGGAGTGTGTTATGAGGAATTGTAGTAGTTTATAAATCCCAATTGATCTGTCCTGTGGGATAAGACTGAGTTCTAAACTCTCAGAGAGCTTACACTGGAGTCATTCAAGGAGAAGTCCTATTAGAGTTGTTTTGTTCCACTCCAGTTATGAAGCATATTTACTATCTCAACTTGCCTCTAACTGACTCTCCTTTAAAAAAAAAAAAAAAACTATCAACATCATTATTTCCTTACTTTAGTGATAGCTGTGGGGATTTCTTTGGGTTTATCCCTCCAGATAAAGCCACCTGTCACTGTTTTACTGCTTATTCCAGCTTTGCCCTTGCTGGTATGACATAGCATGTTGCCCAGGCATGGCTGAGTGGCGTTGCTGTGAGCTTTTCTCTGTAGCTCCTGGCTTAGTCATGAGTCCACCGACCACTGGCTTCCAGGCATCAGTGTTGTCAGGATAACTGAATTGGTGCCTACCTGGCCATGCAGAAACAGGCATTGGGAGTCTGTTCTAGAGATCACTCTGGGCCAGATGGGTCCATTTCTAAGATTTCTCAAGACGCTATAAGCAACCTCAGAAGAAAAGCACTCTTCCCTTTCTTTTCTTTCTTTCTTTTTTTTTAATGTAGGAAAATTGAGATTAAAATTTGCAATTTATTTCACCATTTCAGAATTGCTTGGGACTTCTTGAGTATGGAGTGCTGGAGAATGCCCTAGTTTTATTTTTCCCGTACCTTCTTATTTTTAGGAAGTAAATATGTTTTTAAAAATATTTTTTTTCCTTCTCTGAATTTCAGTGATTAAGTTACTTATTACTGAAAAATAGTAATCTGGTAAGCTGTAACCTAATAGCTTTCTCAAGTCTTACACTCTTTCCTAACCGTCTTCTGTGCAATTGTCTCTCTTCCTAAAACCTTTCTGTAGCTCCCTGTCCCTCTGAGGTGAAATTAGAGCTCCTTGATGTGCTATGCGAGCCTCCCCTACCCCTGCATCTGACCTTGGTCTGTCTCCCCACTCTCATTGCCTGTGTCAGACATCATTCTCTGCTGTGATGTAGTGCTTGTAGTTAGTTCGTTTCACACCTCGCTCTCCTTGGCTATACCAACCCTTTCACCCTCCTTTAAAATGCAGCTCGAGCAGTACACATTTTCAAGATGCCTTTCCCAGTTTCTCTCCCCGGGCCCCTCTTCTGGGCTTCTGTAACACTCTATGTGTAGATGTTTCATAACACTTGAAACTTATACTTAAATTATCCCTTTGACCAAGACTCTTAAACTCGACCGAGAAATTCACTTGTATTCCTATATTATTTATTATCATACCTCCAACCCTACTATAATTCCTGGAATGAAGTAAGTGTTCAATAAATATTTGTTGAACTGAACTAAGCTTAAGGCAGTTTGTAGGATTAGGTAAATTGGGAAATACTCATTATGCTCCTATTGAGTTTTTTAAACCACTCAGTGGCTTAGTCCCCTTTTCTGTTTCTTAGTTTTCCTTTTCAAATGTCTGCTGACATTTGACTTTACCATTATCTCAAGACTTTCAAGTCAACTAGAACGTACCTCGATTGTATGAGGTTTTACTCATTTTTTATCCTGGCCTCATATTTGGCAGGTTTCTTAGAGCCATTTTTATTTGGCAGGAGTGCTGTTTTTTAAGAATTAAGATGATATCGATGAGTTGAAAGGATTTAAAAGTTATTTACCTTGGCCTACTTATTTAATGGTTGAAGAAACTTAGGCTCAAATAGGTTAAATTACCTTTCAGGGGAAGCTTGGACTATAGTTCATTTCTCCTGACCTCAAGTCTCTGCTTCCGTATCACAGCTATATTAGTTTGGCTCTTAATGTTAACAGACCTTAAAAAAGAAAATCAGCTATTTAAAAATGCATTTTCCTTATGTTTAAGAACATTTTAGCAAGTTTTAAAATTACAAGATGACATATACTTTCTGGTAAAAACTCAGGCAGAGTGGATAAGTTGCATCTTTTGAATCATAAGTAAAACTCTTACCACTGTTAGTTCCTAAGAACATTTCAGTGGTTATAAACATTCCAGTTAATACCTTGATCTTGTGGGCCTGGATTTGATTTTGAAGTTTAAAATTAACCTATATTAAATGTCAAATTATAACATAGGATTTTTTTAAAAAGGAACCCAGAAAGAGAAAAATGAAAGTTCTAATCTAGAGACTATCACTAAAGCTAGAAGTTTCTCCCCCACTGAAAAAAGTGACAGTTGTATGTTCTGTTGTCTATATTAGGAGATACATGTGTAAGGACCTTCAGCATTTTAGATGCAATGAGATCCTCTTGCCTTTGGTTAGGTTTTTTCCCTCCCTAAATACTGGTAACCATAGAAGTATTGAAACTAATCTTTCTTTGTAAATTTTAAATAATGATTTTATTTTGAAGCCTTGGTATTCTGCAGAGTTTAAGGGACATATAAAAATGTCGTTTTTTGTGTAGAACACATTGAAACATATAGTTATTTCAAGTGATTGGCATCTTAAATAGAATTAAAAGAAAGAAGTTAAGAAAGTAGCAATTGTCAGCTGATCAAGTCTAAGTAATCTGTAGCTTTGCTCTGGGTGTTATAAACCAGAGGAATGAAAATTATTGAGCTGCTGTCATGTGTTTTATTATAATCTCAGGGGCTGACAAAATTTTCTCTTTGTTTTCTGCTGATCAATAAAGTATTTTCACTCTTAGGCACTTGTACCTGCAGCAGTAATTTATCATTTTCTTTCATAGTGCATTCAGTAGTCTCACAACATTTTTTGCTCTTTGTTCTTAGAGCTTGCTTGCCTTTCTTCTTTATTTCTGGGTCACCGTATCAACAAGTATTGGCCCCTGTACTTTTATTAGGTGGATGTGTCTTTGTTTTTTTTCTTATATGTGTCTTATATCTAGGAAGACAAAGCAAACATGCCATATATAATGTC